>JAYMTT010000884.1:0-11078 GCA_036898025.1 Hypseocharis bilobata
ACTGTCAAAAAAGAAATAAAGGACAATAAAATTGAGACGGAGAAAGTATATTATAATAGGATAAATTATTAATTATGGAATTTTTATATTACATTACTACTTCACTGCACTTCTCGACTTAATTATACACAACCCCAAAACACATGGTATTTATTGGAGTATTCTTTTTAATTATACTAATTACAGCTAGCTAGCTAGCTAGCTGCTTCATATATATGATTAGTAATTACTAATATTTTTTTTTAATTTCATCATCATGTCTATATTAATTAATTAATTAATTGTCACATGTTCTCAGTACTATAATTTTTTTTTTCTTTTTTGAAGGTTTTGTTGAAGGAGAGATAGCATATATGTTGTGGCTTCGGAAGAAACCTGATGGATTGAACTGGAAAAATTAGAATTCATGATTCACTCGGTCTCTAACAAACCTAGCTTTCCATATGTTCCTGGTATTGAATACATTTCCAACCTTAAGATGGGATTCGTATATCCAATACTAGAGGCAATACACATGCGAACGGATATGAATCTTCTTTCCACGAAACACATTTCTAATAGTAATACGAATCTTCTTTACACGAAACACAGTTCTAATAGTAATAGATTGGATACGCATATATATGCAGAGCACCTAATGGAGCCATTGTTGCATACAGACATGAGCGACTGCTCGTACTGAACAGTACATGCCAAGGTAAAACACCCCCAACTTCCAATTATCAAACAAAGATATGTTAGGTAGCAAAGAAAGGTCCTTAAATACAACAGCAGGACCACTACTAGTAGGTAGCACAGACAGAAATTACCAAGGAAAAAGGACTACTTAACCTACACAGAACCAACATTTGTTATAATTAAGGAGCAAGAACAATGACCAGTAATTTCAATTGCAGAGCCCCCATGTACATAAAGCTAAATAGGGAAGAAGATACACATCAACACTTCCCCACTGCTACAACTACTTACTACTACTTTCAATGCCCCCACTAATCCAGAACAACCAACCGGTAACAAAATCCAAAAGCAGTCTAAACCAGTCACCTTTCTCTCTATCTTAAAGGAAGAAAAAAAAAGAAAAAGAAAATACTGATAGATACACAAAGCTTATATGTAAATTCATACTCTCCTGCCTTTACTCCTTTTCAGTTTCCATTTATGTCCTCTTTTATCTTTACCATATGTTATGCCGGATCAGTCGACTGTCATTGGTTGGGTCATGCAACACCTGAAGCGTGCCTTGCGAACGGTAGTCAGGATCTCAGTCTCTGCGTACTCCAGCATCCTGACAATCTCGACGAAGGGTGGGCGCACCTCAGGATTGACGTCCCAGCACCGGGTCATGATCTCTCTCAGTATAGGCAGACAATCAATCGGGATGACTGGCCTCACACCCTTGTTCACCACAGCAAATGCTGCTTGCACTGCCGTCATGTTCTGGAAAGGAAGCAAGCCAGTGATGAGCTCCCAAAGGACGATTCCGAAGCTGTACACATCTACCTTCTGTGTGTACGGCCTGTGCTGGATCATCTCACTGCAATAATGATAGAGGCAGAGAAGTTAATAGCCTAACTGAAAGAATCTAGGAGAACTACCAATTCCAGAAGAATTGCATGCGACTAATAGACATGTTAAAGTTTCAGATAAGATCCCATTTGAAGCTTTAATTAATAGCGGAAAAAACAAACATCTGCAAAGTGAGTACAAAACCAGACACTACTCATGCTGCCAGTAGATGATATAAGGCATAGAAGAGAGGTTCACCAAGTAGTACAAGTGATTTAATTCAGCAGCATTAATTGATAAATTGGATGCACAATCAAATGCAAATTAACATCAAATTCTGCAAAGGGAGAAAAGAATGACAATTTAATTAGAAATAGCCACCAGTAACACAACCAGACGCTGTTTGTGCTGCCAAGAGATGATACAAAAAGTAGGTTAGTCCCTTAACTAGAGAAAGTAATTCAAACCTAGTAGCAGTAAGTAGCACAAATTCCATGTCTTTTAACCAGCTTGAATAACAAAAGACAAAAAGCGCTCAACTAATTTAAATAAGCTATACAGATTGGATGAGTATCAGATACACAGATTATCAGCTTACTTTTATGCCCCTCTGATTATATAACTAACATATATGATTCCTTATGACAGTAACTACTCCAAGGATCAATTACATCTGCACCTCAAGCTCCAAGACTACCGGAGATGTCCCAAAACCACACTATATGGAACATGGCATGGAATCTGATTAGGGGATCATGCGCAAAATTATTATAACATGAAAGATGAAACTGAAGACAACCTATGAAAGCTTTCCCTAGCCATCTGAAATATAGTACCTTATAGGAGCAAAACAATATGCTCCAACTAATCTTTATAATCTTGGCAAAACCAGTAATGGTTAACTTGCCGACTACATACAAGCTAAACAGTTAAATCAATAAATTAAATTAATACCCAATAAAGGAGCACCACTAAACAGAACTAAATACAAATGCAACAGAAAGAAGCCATAGTTGTTTCATAAATTTAGGCAATAAAGTGTCTCCTGTGATCCTATCAAGTATGTAAAGCACATATTCAAGTTCTGATAAATTTTATATAACATGGGGAGGATAGATAAATAAAGTGAAGAGAGTAAATATAAGAAGATAACGTGGTTCGGCCATGGAAGGCCTACATCCACACACCAAATGCCCAAAGGGCTGAAACTGTATTCGCCAACTTAATTTGTTTAGTACAATAAACCCATATTTACAGTGGGTGTAAGAGATAAACATGGAAGGAGACTAATTACAAGAATCACTTCCATTAATTGTTATAATCCCATAATTTGCTCTACCAATCAAATCTCATGACTTACTCATGGAAATCAGGAAAGTCAATACTTTCCAACAAGTTCATTGAACCAACCATATTTTGTTGAGAACCAGAAAAGGTTATGGCCAGAATCAAAGTGTTAAGATGTAGTATAAAGGCAATCACAAGAAGCAATCAGAGTCTACATTTACAAAAGTGTAAGCCATCAACATCAGTGTTTGGTACCAAGGGAAACTACCAAACAATACATCCAATGTTCCTAGAACCGTTACCACATATGTTTGAGCAACTAAAAAAGTAGTGGTATCTAGAATAAAGATGACACAGTTTTGACCCTGCAAATAAGTACTAAGAAAACTATGCAAATCATTCAGCTTTAAGAAATGTGAGAAACTTGAAGAATCCAAACATTTTGATTAATCAGGGTTACAGGGTACGATTCCAAATGCTAGAACCAGTCGGCAGATCTCCTAAACAAAGTTATGTGGAGGAAGGATAGAAGGGTTGTCAGGTCGGACCAAGGGAATAATAAATGCACCTATAGACGAGTAAATCAACATCTCCCAATCAAAATCACCCGCTTCTGTAACTTAATGCCATCAGAAATTGGACCTTAATTTCACTAATCATACTTCTTGACAACCGTCAAAAACACCAAAAAAGTAATCTTGGTTATGGTTAAAATCAAAACAACAAGACACTTTTGAAATTGACCTACACCTATGGAAAAAAATGGAAAGAAAAGATCCATATAATAAAACATAAGCACTGGGACAGGAAATGCCACATCAAAGAACACAGTAAAAATGTTTCCAATTTAAGAGTAACAACTTATTAGGGCTCGCAGAAATCACTAGAAATCTGCAATACAGAACAGACAATTTTAAATGACCATCCATATTGTGACCAGTACCACAATGCTTTCCTAAAAAAAATTGCCAGATTTGTAAAGCACATTCCTACAGATCTCTCAGGACTTAAAAACCTTCTTTAACAATAGAATGTTGATGCCGTAACTTAGTTGGAGATGCATTAGCTTTGCAAAAGCTAGCACCATTACATGCAGCATTTAAGAAAACTCCTTGCTGAAGCTATTTGATGCCTACCATCAAGTAACGGCACTTTAATGGGACGTTATATGGCAGTCACAAACTTCTCTAATACGTATTGGACAGTTCCCAAAAATGTATAAATAAAATATATTACTTTTTCATCCGACACTACAGAACTCTCCTGACACATCTCAAAAACGCTCACCACATAAGAATAAAATGTCAACACCAAAAGCATCTAAAGCAAAGACAGGACCACGTGTTTTAGCACATAACAAGTGTGCTTTAATAAATATCAGCATGAACCAGTGCAAATGTGTCAATATAAAATTTCATATCACTTTATATCTTTTTCATACTTACATATATTCATTGTTTCCTCTTTTTCAAGGTTTACGTATTTGTTTGGCAATATGAGTAACCAAATTAGACATTGTACAAAACTTTCTAAACTATACATAGAAAATTATAAAATAATCATGTTTTCTTGTAATAGTACATATTAATGTGTTCAAATTAAACAGAAATATATATTATTTATTTATCACATCCTAATGTTTTAAAATTTGTTCCCAGTGATGTATTGCACCCATATCTCGTGCCAATATCCCATACTCCAAATATTTCCTTTCACCTCATAGCCTGATAACTAAGCATGTATAAAGTAGCCTCCACAACAAGTTAAAACATAAATAATAATCTTCAAAAGCACTCTAAAGCAATACTGTTGTACAGTTTACATTGTATTTGTTTCAGAAAATTCCGGCACCGAGATTTAGTTAGCCTTCATAAAACGGACGCTCAAACCTCAAACATATGGGCTTAGAATGTGGAAGATCTATAATCAGATCCAAAAGCAATATTTGCCAACTTAAGTTCTTTCTTAAAACATATTATACGGTCAAAAGCCCTAAAGGAACCAATGATGTTTTCTATGGAAATTTCACTAGAACCTTCTTCCCTAAAATGGTGAACATCCTATGCATTTCCAGATGAGAGAAGAGATGAGCATAGGGATGTGACAGGGTTCATAGAAAGGGAGAGAATATTCTATCTCTAATGAAAATGACATGTTGTATTCCATTCCTCCTTCACCCTTCTTCCTCTTTTAGTTAAGAAAAGATTGTTTTTCTTTCTTCACAAAACCTTTGCGGTCTTTTCAACTAAGGGGTAAGGGAAATAAAAAAGAAAGAGATACAACTGAAATGTCCCGCCCTTTAACAAAACTCTTTTAGTTAGTCTTGCACACATGTCCGATTGTGCCTAATTAAGTAGAGTTGTACGAGCTTAGATTTCAATGTCTTTAGAACAATTCCAGCACGTTGACAACATCCAAGAAGAATAAATGTGTATTCAGTTCTTATCATAGCACCACTGATGTTAGTTAAAACTTAAAAACACTCCTCCCTTCAGGATAGGACTTAATCAGATGAACGAATTCCTTGTATCCCTAGTGGGGGAAGGAGGTTCTCGCTAATTGACTAGGGAGAAGGAAGATCGCCACTCAATTCATACATTCAGTGCCTGCGGTGAGGGAAGATCGACAAGGTGGAGGAACAATGGCTTTGATATTTTCCCTTTTTCAGTAGATTAGTAAGCCTAAGCTATTTAATAAGCCCAAGAAGGATAGGATCGTACCTCCTTCTCAGAAAACCAGCCAACCTTTCAGAACTATTACTAAAGACTTAGAAGCCTAAAACCCCACCTATATACAGGCTTGGAAAGTCTAGGGAGAAGGGGAGAAAGATGCTTACTCCTTTAAGGAAGATGTTTCCTTCATTCATTTTCTCATGAACTTATGGCTTCACCACATTATTAACACTAAAATTTCCTTGACTGAAAGATTCTTAGCCAGAAGGGTATGATCTTGTATTGCTTATAATTACATCCAGTGCTATTCACAACATCTACTCCAAAGCTACTTGCTATTTGTAAAACTCATAAGTTATATTGAATAGGATGAAATCAAAAGGGCCAAATTACATGCAATGAACAGAAATAGTATCCATTTGAGAAAAAATCATAAAAAAGACTGTCAAGAGCATCCTAATGACAGATCCATGAGAAAGTAGACCCAACATTCTTTTTCCTTTTTTAATTTACATCAAAACAACAATAACAGAAAGCTCATATTCCCAAGAAAATCTCCAACGGTGCTTCCCTCGAATTCACTAAAGAACACAATAAGGACCTGTTCTCAAGGTCTGTAGACTCTTCATGTCTTTCAGATAAATCCACCAAACACAAGATTTCGGCCATAGTAGCTGGTACCACCACAAGAACCGCAACAAAAAAAACAGTGATCCTGATTATGCATCTCCATTGATAACAATTCATTAATTATGCAGTTTCCTATAAGAAACTTGTCCCAGACAGCTGTCACCAAAATAGAATACTTTCACGGGTATCAAAAGTTCAAAGTTTCCTAACATAAAAGAAACCAATAAATTCTACAAGTTTTAAGAAGTAATTATTTCTTATATCAACAGTCACTGGATTTGGTAAGGTTCTCTTAATAGATGCTTGATTGTCATGTTATGCTACAAGACATTAAATTCTACAAGCTCTTTAGGGAGGGTGGAACCAGGTTTCTCATCAATTTCAATATTTTCAATTGTGTGTTTCACCTACTTAAAATCTTCAAATATGTGACAAAGACAACTAGCATTTCCGCTTCAATCCCAGCATGAAAAAGTCATGTCACAATATAAATATAAAGAGTTAAACCTAAAAACCTCAATTCCAAAAGTTGGAAAGGAAAAGAACCCAAATTTGTTTTGACACCAAAGAAAGAATGAAGCATCAATCAGAACTAAGAATGAGGTGAAAATCTTAGATTGATATAGTTCTTTGGTAGGAATAAAATGCATAAGTACTATAAATTGCATCAGTCCCTTATATCTAAGATGTTTTAAAGTTCTTTGGAAAGAAAACAAAAACAAAAACAAAAATAGAAATCTTGCGTCAAAAGCACTACATTTCATTTCATGCCTCTCTTTTCTTTACTTTTCTTTTGATAAAAGAATAGATTTCATGCCTTTCTTAGCAACAAATCATCCAAAATGACCCAAGCTTGACAGAACTTATCCTTCAAAAAAAATGTTCTTAGATGCCAATCAAGGTAAACGAACTCATTTATTCGCTTGACATCTACGTAAACCATCTTGTTTATTTGCACATATGTTCAAAATGTGTGAATATTTTATCTATGTAGTTTATCTTGCCCAATTCAATGAATTTTGGTTGATCCTGAGCAAATTGCACATATGTAAGCTGCTGCCTTTGCATGCTTCTAGGCCCAATATGGAAACGAATACTAATGGCCCCTTCCTCGGTTGAAGTTAACATGCAGAATCATGCCAACAAAGAATTACAACCTTTAATGTCTAGATCTACAATTATGGAAGCAAATTATTTTTTCATAGAATAGTTTCAAAATATGATTTTCAAAAGAATTCAAAACTCATAGCTGCAACTTCAACATGATTTTCAATTATGCCATCACTTATCAGTATACAAAAGAAATATAGTATACCAAAGTATAATGATTATAACACCATAAAATAGTAGTGTAAAATCTCTTTCACTGCTACTCATACCAATAAAAAACAGTATATAGAACTATCTAAACAATCCATGGAAAGAACCACTAAAGGACCATTTAATAAATATACCCGACATTTAACAGGAAGCAGTGCAACAAATCTATTTATCAAAGTCAAGGTTGGACCTCTAGTGATCCTTCTGCGATGAGTATTTAAGATGTCAATTCAAATAGGAAAATTCAGGTTTTACCCATATAAACAATCAAACTGAAAACAGATACAGTCAATTATCATTCAAATTAAACTTCATCAATCATCATATCATCCCAGGAGTGCTCAAATTTTATCATTAGCATTGCGCAAGGAGGTATATAAAGGTAAATGTTTGAGAGCTCAATGCTTTATCTCTAATGAGATGAAATGATAAATGTTAGAGAATGAAAAGGTAAGACATGGAATTAAATCATAAACAACAAGAAGCACAAAAGCTAGCAACGCAACATTTTTAACGAAGACAAAAATAGCACAGAACAAGGGACGAAAAAAGTTAGCCGCAAGAACAAGAAAAAAGCTTATCCGATATCTCACCACCAGAAAATAAAATATTTTTTAAGATACTCAATAAGAGAAATGATCATCTTGAGGAACACAATCATGAACGCCAATCGTACAGAGATGCAATGAGGGAAAGGAGAAATTGCGTCTTAAGATATAAAAGGTACAAAAAAACTTACGGAGCCATCCAGCGGTATGTACCCGTCTCTGGTGTCATTCCCTCAGTCTGCACTTCAATTCGTGCAACACCAAAATCAGCAATCTTGATTGACCTATCCCCTGCAATTAAGAGATTATCTGACTTCAAATCCCTATGAATGAGACTAAGACTGTGCAAATATGCCATTCCTCTTGCCACATCCAGTGCCTGCTTAACAGCTAATTTAAGTGGCACAGCCCGATTCTGCCTTCTCATCAAGAATTGTCGAACTGAACCTCCTTTTGCATACTCCGTCACAATGCACCAAACCATTGGTTTACGACATCCCCCAATAAACCTCACAATGTTAGGGTGCTTTAGTCTTGCCAGCATCGTTACCTCCTGCTGAAACTGTTGCTCCATTACCTGTGCCTTCTCCGGACTATTCTCTGGCCTTTCCAATATCTTTATAGCCACCTCTTCCCCATTATAAGTTCCTCTATATAACTTCCCAAAAGCACCTTGTGCGAAGGCCGTACCCATGTTAAGTTTCCGTAAATCAAGTGTCCACTCATCATAATTCTCCAGTCCTTGAGTTGGATGTCTATTATCCATCAAAGCTTGTGCCAATGCATCATCGTTTAGAGCATGGGTGACCTTCCCTGGACGAAACACACTCTGCCCAACAGAGACAGAATAGGTGTGGCTCACAGGCTTCAATCCAGGATGACTTAAAATGTGAGTAAGAGAATCACTGGATCCCACACTACTATTGTCGACAGACATTGAGACTGACCCACCAGCATTGCTTGTTTGTAAACTTTCAATGGACATGTTTGTACCCTCGCCAAGTTTTTGGTAAAACCCTTGAGTAAAGTCATAGTAGTTGTTGTCATTGTTGTTATTTCCTCCCATAAGACCAGTGAATTTTGGACCCTCCACCATTTTTCCAATCATGAATGAACCTCTCTAAAGATAAACTGATGATATGCAACTGTTCTTATCCCAAAGTCGTCGCATTCGGTTGATATATTTTCTCCAGCACATGCCCTACCCCCACAGTATCCATAAACCTCTAGTTATTTATAATATATAAACAAATCCTAAAACTAAAGCCCTAACACACCATTTGACTGGTGGCTGGGAGAATGCGGAAGTTATAATTTTGCTTTGGGGTCTGTTTAGTTCTCAGGAAGCATAAAACAAGGGACGTGAAAACACTTAAAAATGGGTTGAACAAGTTAGAGATCAAAAAGACAAATTACGGACATTAAAAAATTTAAAAAAAAATATTTCTTTTCCCTATTTTCTCGGCAATCAAGCAGAGGTAATGCTCCATCTAGTTGAAAAATAAACAACGCTGGAAACAGAAAGAAGCTAAAAGGAATCTTAAGTTTTCCAACATTGGACACCAAAAAGAATGACACAGCATGAAATAATATCTATAACCATTTTACATTGTTGTAAAGAACCCATGCAATTGAGTGAAAAAGTCATTTTCAAAACTTTTTTCCTTTTTGGTATTAATGGGCTCAGATTTGTACATGGACACAGTTTTTTACTTATTATTGTATCTATTTGCACATTGTAATAAATTCTCTCCAAAATCTTCAAAATGCCCAACTAAGTGCAATTTCTGCACCAGTTTCATGCCTTTCTGACTGAGTACATTTTATCATTTTGCTTTCTTTTCTTTCATCGGTTATCTCAAGCTCAGCACCCAACAAACACAGAAACTAAAAATTTACTTCCTTTGGAAAATTCAATGCCTACCAATCACAAATAAGCCATTTTCCTGATCAAATCGTCATGCTCACTTCAGACCAAGGTTTCTTCACCATGCGCCCCTGCAACCAGAACATCCATAAAACCCTAAGACAACCAAACAAATTACGAAACATCAAAACAATTAACTTGCTAGCTGAATTGAATTACATTTAAAAGAAACCAAATTTATACACAAAGAACTAACTACTTGAGTTTCCTTCGACTGGATTTTCTCAGAACCATTTCTAAAAGCAGAAAATCCAAAGTTCTCTTACCAAACCCAAAAGCTACCTTGGTTTACCAGAACAAATGCAAGCAAAGAAACTAAATTTTCAAACTATACGCTCATCAGTCCAGAAAACAAAACCATACTTCTAGAGCATGCAACCTAGAGCTTTCTCAGAAACCAAACAGAAGTCTAGAAAATTTCAAAGTTTCACTTGCCGTCAAAATTCCACACCTTTCCCAATCCAGCTCAACCCGACCAAAAAAAGAAACATCAAAAACCCAAAATCCAGAACCAGAGATTCATATCTAGAGATCAGATTAACACAAAACCGTATGAATCATAGAAAGCCATAAAATTTACCATGAAAGCACCAAAAATTTCCTAAAATTGCTTGATTAAAGCAAAACAAAACAACCTGCCTTGAAAACTTTACCAAAATGCACACCCCTAAAAAAATTGCATAAAAAACGTGAAGATTTTGAAAACTGATCGAAACGGCTAATTGGAAGGTTATATAAAAATGCGTACCTCCCTGATAAAGCTGAACCAGAAAAGGAGAAGAACCAGTGAAGATGAAGAAGAAGAAATTGGAGGTGGGGCTCATGGGAGTGACCATGGCTTCTTTTAGGGTTTAGGATTCAGGGTTTAAAGAACGATAATCACGGTCTTGTTATAGATGTGTTACAAGATGCTTTGCCTAGGAGTTTGAATTGTTATCGGAGGAAAATGACAAATGTGGTGAGAGGAACTATGTGGGTTTTCTTTTTTATTCAATAATACTAGTTAAGTAATGCCCATGGGGGCTTTGTGTAATATGTAAAAAAAATAAAAAATATTGATGGCAAATTTATCTTAAATTGATGGAAAATGCACATTTTTATTTTGTTGTCTGTTGTTGAGGATTTTTTAATTCGTGTTGATTACGATATTCAACGTTACAAACATGAGTAACTATAGGTGAAACTTGA
>JAYMTT010000885.1:0-11078 GCA_036898025.1 Hypseocharis bilobata
GCCTGTAGAGTGCCCACAAACTGGGAAGGGTCAGAAGCTGGTGAACAAAGCATTGGGTCCACAACGCAAAATGCATGCAAGACCAGCACATAAGGAAGTGAGCGCAGCTCCACTCCTTCACTATTCATCTCTTCCACCTGATGGAGAAAAAGTGACTCCACGTGATATATAATTTCAAACAACAAAAAAACTAAAATGTATGACACAGCAATAACCAACAAAAGTACCTGCAATATCCTTTCCAGTAAGCACTTGCACATTAACTCACAGCGTTTACGAACAGATGCAATTGATACAGGATTGATCCCGACAGCTTTAGCTGATTGTGGAAAAAAGTCGAGGGCCAAGTTCCGCTTAATAACAGTGACAAGAAGTTGATTGTTTGCCATCTTTTTCAGAACCTCAACAATCTGCTCAGTCTTCTTAGCCACTTCCAATGGAACGGAACTACTATCCCCAAAAAACTGAGTCTGGGAACCAGTAGGTTCTTCAAACCAGAACTCATAAAATGTCTTGCAAACAAGATCCTACAAATTAGAGCATATAATACGCCAGAGTCAACTACAAAGATGCAAATTTTCATACAATGAAATATAGTTCAAAAAAAATTTACTGAAAACTTACCCAAGTAAGGACAACAGAGGATAGGTACTGGTGCAAAAAAAAAAAAGGCCCATCGCATATTCCACCCACAGTTTTTTTCTAACAAAATAAGTTTTAGAGGTTATCTAAAAAAGACAAAAGACCATAGAGATGCCGTTTCAAAAGAGCTACTGCCACTATCATAGGAACTTGTGGAGCAATTAAAAGGGGTAATATTATTCATTCTCTTAGAAACAAAAAACTTGCTTCTGCTTTCTTTTGAAATCCACCTTTAACTTCAAGATGATCTTTGGGAAGGAAAGGGTTATCACTTTGAGAATTTTGAATATCGTCAACTTTTATTTCCAATAATAAATTTAAATATCTTCATGCTTAGTTATTCAAATAAAATTACACTGAATCAAATGAAAACCAGCTCTAAAAGCAGAAAAGAAATGTGTTTGCCTCGTACAAAAGATAAATAACTGCAAGCTATCACATAAGGAAATCTAAATACAATTAAGACATACCATGCTATGTAAAGCAAGCATAAATTATTTAGTAGAACAATAAAATCTAATCACCACTCCTGAATTACCTGGATACTTGACTCATCGTCACTGACACGAGCAATTATCTCAATGCAAGCTTTTGTAAAATCCGAGAAGTTAGCATTTGAGATACACATATCTCGGACGATTTTAATAGCACGTTTCCGTACACTCACTCCAGTATCCTTAATTCGCTCAGCCACTTTCTCAAAATACTACAAAAACATCCCAATTTGGAAGAAAAGACATGTAATCAACCACGCATCACTCGGGAAATAATGAATGAGTCAAGTTGCTTTGCCATACCTGCAAACCAACATCAGGATGTGAAGCAATATGCCTACCAACAAGTTCTAATGCTGCTTCTCTTACAGAAATTGCAGAATCACAAAACCTTCCTTCAACAGCTGATTGCACACGTTTATCACGCAGTACCTCTGGATCAGCTTCTACAATAATACTAACCTGCTCCCATCATATAAAATGAAGGAAAATGCATCAAGTTCCATCAAGATTACTACAAAGGAACTATCCAAAATCGAGAAGATTTTTCACACTTACAGCTCTTAAAGCCTTAGCTCTAATTACAGGAGAGTTCTCCCTTAAACTTGCCTGGAAACAATCACAATAAAAGTATAAGATGGTCTTACCTAGTAATCAGGGAACAAGCAAAATAATTTTACTAACCAGCAGCATATGAAGAATCTTATCAAACCCTCTGGAGAAAGAATTATTTTGTCCCAATGCTAAAGTAATCTTCTTGACCGAATCCCTTGT
Source organism: Hypseocharis bilobata (assembly GCA_036898025.1). Classification (NCBI taxonomy): domain Eukaryota; kingdom Viridiplantae; phylum Streptophyta; class Magnoliopsida; order Geraniales; family Geraniaceae; genus Hypseocharis; species Hypseocharis bilobata. The sequence continues at coordinate 1,911 of JAYMTT010000885.1, forward strand.
CCACAAAGATGAAACAGCGCCTGAATCACGTACTATTGCTTTTGATTTTAGTCTAGAAATGTAGTAATTTAACTTCTGTTGAGATTTTGGATCATCCTTGTACCACAGGCAGAGATAAAACCTGCACAGAGATATCTCATCTATAGTATCAATGCAAACACAAAATCAGTATGAAAATAGGCTCAAAAAATACACACCAGCGAACAAAAAGATGCACATCATCGGAAGAATTCGAATCTTGGAGGTAATTCAGTAGCATATGTTGAATAATTTCAACTTTAGTAATTGGAAGAGAAGCCACGGAATCATTTTCCGACGTGTGGTTCTTTTTTGCAGCATCCTTATTTTGTGACTTAGAGTATGAATGTAATACAAGAAGTTGCTTTCTGCAGAGACAAAACTGACAGTACCAGCTGCAGTTAGGAACTTCATGTTCTCTTACTCCCATGCAATCAACATGAAACAATCTCTGACAACCTTGGCACATAAACAACGTTTTTTCAACCCTTCCATCCATACACACAGAACATGCATCTTTTGGATAGGTCCGATCAGCATCATCCTCACCAACCAATGCCTGTAATATCCAAAATTTGTCTCTGCTGCAAAGGGCTGCATCACGCTTCAACCTTGCAGCAATTACACCGAGGAGATCGATGGCCATGGTACGTGCAGAGGTATCCTTTGATTTCAGCCCAGCATTCTGGAGTAGTAAGACGCAAAGAACCTGCAAGTAGTTCTCCCTTAGCAAGGAAACAATGTAAAGCATTTCCAATAAAACTATATTTCATACATATGATACCTCCAGAATAGGAGCAGAAGCAGGATATTCTGGTAAATTTAATGTTGTTAGTAAATCCATGACAAGGTTCTCCATCATCACTTTCAACTCAGATGCATCCTGCGTTTTGACAGCTGTGAAGCGCTGGAGTACACGGGTCCAGAAAAGACAGCATGCCTCTGTGGCCGCCTCATAGGATTTAACAGGGTAACCAGCGTCAATTGAGACCTCCAATATGGGATTAATACCTGATGCTTGCCTTAAAGGATCAGGAAGATTTGCACTACAATGAATCAACTGAATTAACAAAGCAGTGACCATTTGAATCTGCCTCTGCTCTTCATCAGGCAGGTGGTAGGCTCTTAGTGCTTTCTTTGAGATTGGTAGTTTCATAAGCAGCTGTAGCATTTCATCTATCACATAAGTTCGATGCTGTGTATATGAATAGAATATCTGCATCATTATGGAGATGCCATGAATTTTAGTCCAACAGTGAAATTGGTATGCCTAAGTGCATGTAAACCACAAACCTGTCAATGAGAAGAAAAAAATTACCCCACTGATTAGACCAATTGCCTTTAGTTGCAAGAGCTGGATATTATCCACCAAGAATGTTGTAAAGCTTGTCTTTACCAGTTGCAGGATGCAACTATCAGATAGCCTCTCTATTAGCAACAAATCCTTGAGTAAACCAAGAATGGTGCACAGTTTCTGAAGTATAGTATTCACAGCTGCAGAGACCCTACCAAGAAACAAAAATGTAAATAGTTCACATACAGAAAACTTCAACATAATATTCAAATAGTTTCAAGAATAACATATTTATCAGCACACCTGTTCAATGCTGATCTCTTCACCTTAACACTCTTTGTAGTACGCCTTTTCTTACTAGCTGAACCAAACTCAGAATCAAATTCTTCATCTTCATCAGCTAGAAAATGACAAAACAAATGAAGCTCAGTATCACAAACCTAAAAATTCATTTTACACATCCAGGTAATGAAATGCAGAATGACAAAGCAAGCTATGAGTCAGTTCCATGCCACGTACATAACAACAAAGCAACAAAGAAAATGAATGGGATATCTACGGAGAAAAACAAGGCATATAAGAGTAGAATAAGTTGATTAAAACTATGGCTTCCCTCCACAAGCCTAACCTTCAATTGTCCCATTTTCCCTTGGTTTATGCAAAGCACGATATGCCGGATCATAAGCACACATGACATCCACTATCTGATGCCTAGAAAATTCCAGGATTCTTTCAATGATCTGTTATGTACAAACTACAATCAGTTGTCAAAAAATGAAGTAGGTAAAAAGCTTAAAAAGATATCCACTGTTAAGCACTAAATGGAAATCAGAAAAACAGAATAATTACTTTCCTCCTAAATAAACAGAACTAGAACAAAACATGTACCTCTTCTTTATAAAGCTGCTTCGACATATCACTGTGCGCCATTACAGCTAAAGCTGCATGAATGGACTCCAAAGCAGAAAACACCAATAAAGCTACATCTGAATCTGACTGAAAGCAATGATTGAAAATATTAATAAAGCATAGGTATGAGAACATTGCCATTTTGGTACCAAATACTAAAACATTATATCAAAATATTCACCAAAGATATTACTAATTGGCAAAACACACAAACCTATTTTATTAAACACTACCAAATGACAATAAATCAAGATTTAGAATGTTATGCAGCTGAGCAATATGACAATGTCGCTTCAAATTTTTCTTGGTCAACGACGATAATAGAAGCACGACCACACGGCTAAATAAATTAACTAAAACATCATTCTCCAAGAGTATAAAAATCCAAATTAACTCGGTCTTATTGGTCAACAACAAGATCAGAACCAATCCCCAACTGCTCAAAAATTACTCTGAGAATACAAAAACAGAAAATATATATAAAAGATAAACTTAAAGTAGAAGTCTGTTAGATAAGTTTGTATCTTGATACAAACACCTAATTGGTAGATACCAACTCAGATAGACTTGGTCTCTAGCTTTATAAAATAGTATAGATATCTGCAGTTAATGAATAACCTTATTCCATTTCATATTTTATCCTTTGCTAGAGTTCAGGTTATTTATTAATTACAAAAGTAAAGAAATCAAAAATGAAAACACAGAGAAAGTTGCTTTCCTATAGTGAAAAATGTGGATGCATTTTACGTTATTCCCTTCAAAGGTTGCATTCTCTAGAAGCCAAAAAATTTGAGATCAGACATAGTGTACAAAATTCCAGGCTGCTGCCCAAAACATGTTTACTTCCTAAATGACAGTAATCAAGTGAAACTGTTGCATGGAAGGATATATTGACTCAGGAATGGAGAATATTTAACAAATGTAGTGAAAACAAACACCCAATAAAAACCAAATTGACAATGTAAGTCGCATGGGTTTAAATAATATACTAAATTACAGAAACAACAATGCAGAACATAAGAATGATATCATTAACTTACATGCTCGTATTCATCAACAGACGAACCTTCTGCCCGATGTATCTGATGATCAAGAACCTTCAATACTCTTACAAGAATATCTACAGGAACCAAATGTAAGAGTTTCCTCGCACGGATAGACATTATTTCATTTACAAGCATTCTAATATCAGCAAGAGGCAAAGATAACCATTCTGCTTCATCCCTATCATCACAAGGAATCTCGGCTCTGCCGCAGAAGTCCTCCAATACCTCACAAAAGTTTCCGATGGTAGCATCTAAACAATGATAAGACACCAAATTATTCATACAAACATGAAAGAAAAAAAGTAATAATCAATTCAGATGCTAAAAACCAAAAATCAGCTAGACCAACCTTGAAGCTCTTTGGGGTCTGGTCCAACTGATGATGGGATGTCATCACCACCTTTCTTCTTGACTTTTGGTTTTCTAGCAGATGAAGTAGATACATCCTGCAATTTCATCTTCTACATGAGGGATGCAGAAATGACCAATCATAATTGCTAAAACCAACCACATACATACATTAGTAAGAAGACGGTCAAACTGATAATTTTGTGTTCCACCATAGTCCCTTTGGGCTTGAACGGTAGAAGGTCCAATAGGCTCAATGGACTTCCTTTCAGATATTGTACTAATAGAGATTTGCTCCTTAATATGACCTGAGAAACTTGAACAGTGCAATAAATAATAAGGACAGCACCATGAATCTGTTTAATGAAAAAAACATAGGACCACCAAGAAATATAATTGCACAACATAGTAGAGTAGGATAACATCATACTCAGAGATACTAACCACTACTTGTATACTGTTTCTGTTCATAAAGAGTCAGTAAAAACTTGTCCAGAAAAGGAATCCAATTGAAGAATGGCAGCAGAAACACATCATGAACTGAAAGGAAGCTCAACTTCCTCAAAAATTCTACAGAGGTTAACTTGTCTGCGATCTTTCTATCTGTGTTAACCCAACCTAACGCTATTAGCACTAAATGATGATTTGATTCATACGAGGATCATGCAGCAAGAGAAAAGCTAAAAAGATAGGTGGAGGTAATAAGAAATATATGATTGACACAGTATAAAATAAAGGGTGAGTAGTGAAAAAGGGTCTTTGTTCTATAAATGTTTTGCTGAGCTCAAAACACTAATATCCGTAAAAGAGAAAACACGCACGCACACACATACACATAGAGAGACACAGACGCATACTCTCTCTTCCGTGTACTGCAGCACAGCATGATGAATCAAATTGGTCAACTGGTTGAGATGGAAATACCTTATTCTATTACACTCAACACAAACATGACAATCTATTTCATCCATCTCCGATTGGGGTGAAAAGTTCCTTATCTTATCATGGATGTATACATCCTACATTCATCCGATGTTCTCGTTTTAATTACAAATTCTCTCTATCAAAAGTATTTTTCATTTGATCCATATTATATAATGATTCAAGCTGGTATTGTTTGAACTCTGATACCCCTAAAATGTATTTCTAAGCTCCATCTACAAACAGTTAATTACATTAGCTCTATGGTATTTAACCTCTCTTTCATCTACAGGTAATGGATCTAAAATAACAAAAACTGAGGCTTTCATATAACTTCTGCAAATGTTTATAATCCCCCATTCTTATTCTAGTTTCATTTTAATAGGACACTGAATTTTCTCAGCAAAAAGTGTATTTCCGAAGCAAATATTCAATCGTTGGAAACTTTGAGAATACGCAGACTACGTCTATTCATAAACAGCACAAAATAAAAATAAAGCCTAACTATAGTTTCCCAAAGTAAGCGTACGGTGACGAACATTATTATGTCAGTAAACATTGTGATTGACACTTAAATTCATCTGCCCAGAGTATCCCAATGTTGTGCATTAAGGTACCAGGAATTCGAAGCAATATCTCACAAATACCACATCAAGGTCAAACTACATCTTATGTCTTTAATTTTGTGAAAATAATGGTTCAAAATTACTTAGTTTAATGACCATGGAGTTTAGAGGATGTTTGGCTAAGATTCTTGAAAAGTGATTATAATCACTTTGGTCAAAACTGATTCTTGGTAGAGTGATTATAATCAGTAATTAAAATCACTTATGAGATTACCAAACACATAACTGCAGATTATAATCACTTAAAGTGATAATAATCAGTTTTGACCAGATTATAATCTAAGCCAAACACCCTCTTAGATACATATAGTGCTTCCACTGCTACACTATTCACATTATGAACCAACTTTAGCCTAAGACAGAACACCATAACCCCAGATTGTATACAGGAAACATGCACGTAGCATGATTACTAGGAAATAAAATTAACACTGCATAATATCATGATTCATGAATAGTATAAAATCAGAATCGAAGCTGAAAGAGTAACAGAAAGCATACATATATAAAGCGGGAAAAAATAGAAGTGTACTTAGTTTACCTGGAGCATTGTATTCAAATGCTTCCCAGTTGCACTGAAGAACTTCATTATAGAGCTGTAAAGGCTCCACATAGGCATTTGGTTCTGGATTTACATCATCTTTAAATTTCCTGCCAAAAAGACCAGAGACATAAGCAAAACCACATCGAGTACCTAATACGTAACAGGAGATAATGCAAGTCCTTTTGTTCAATAGCAAAGTAGTGCAAGTCTGTATAGACTCAGCAGTTATCACTATTTCAAGTTTTTCCCCAATTGCAAAATGATTCACATATCCTAAACTATAAATTGACAGAGCTTTCTTAACTCTAAACGAACAGTTTAAAAATACTTCAAAAACCAAAACATATATACACATATATTGTTTAACTATGCCCAAATTTTGAATTTTTGTAAATTAAGCTACTCAGGAAAAAAAATGTAATTATGTTAAAAGTACACCATTAAAGCATCGCTGTTGATACCAATGTTTTTAACCAACTTCAGTTACCTTTCGGGGAAAAGAACGTCTATTACTCTGCCCAATCAAAATTTCGAAAAGAACTTCGTTCAGAGAGGGGTTTTGAGGGGAACAGAGGGGAGGGCTTCCCTGGCCCCCTCGTTTGGGAGTTTCTTTTAAGAGAAAGGAAAGGTTTCGGGGGTTTCCTAACAATCTCTACGGGAAAGTTTTTAAACATCCAAAATTGCGGTGTTTGAAGGGAAAGGAAAGGTTTTAAAAAAATTATGTCCTTCCCATAATAACCTTATTTTTATAACCATATTCTTTTCATAGATAAGGGTAAATTTGTAATCTAGTAAATTCACCCTCCTTTCCCAGCAGTTCCTTTAATGAAACTCCCAAACAAGGGAAGGGATTGAGCATTCCTTTCCTTTACTTCGCTCTGCATAACTTTCTCTTAAAAATCTTCCCCTTCCTTACCGCTCCAACTCCCAAACATAGTGTTAAAGTACCATAAAACGAGTTTATGGGTCAAAATACTCTACATTGCATGCACACACACAGAGACATTGTAAATTAAGCTATTTACGATAGAACATATAATTATATCAAAATTCATCATTAATGCATAACTCCTCGTATCAATGTCTTCCTCTAATATCAGTTACCTTTTCTAAGAAATAAAAAATGTCAGTTAGCCCCACCCAATCAATGCGAAGTGCTGTGACATGAGTAGATGGTGAAAATCCTCTTTATCACAAATAATTTCGAACAATTCATATCAAATTACACATGCTATAAATTTCAAACTGCTGATAACTTAACTACAAACTGTCACTCTAACAGTACACAGCTGTAACATAACTTCACGCGAAACAAATTTCCAGTTTCAATTAACTTCAGCAACTATCTGAAGTCACAATTTTGAAGTAGAACCTAAATTCAATAGAAAACGAAAATGTCGCTGAAAAATAAAAAATAAAAATAAAAACACTTACAAGTACGACACATCGGTTTCTCCAAGCAGATCAGCTATGTTACCAGCTTGACTGAGAACTTCACTGCGATTCAGCGACCTCAAACTGGCATCAGCACCACCACTGAGCCGATCGAACAGCCGGATGTCTTGATCGGATGCGCCGAAGAACACTGGAAGTGACGGCAGCGGCAGGCACGGCGCAACCTCGGAGTGAACGGTGTTCGGCAGGCCAATTCCACGGTGGCTGAAGCCGGAGCCGGAGGCCGAAGCCAGACCTGAATTGATTGGATTGTTCATCGATTGACTAACCGGTGAGTTGGGGATTCGCAATGCAAGAGCATGTATGGAGACCGGCTTGGAATGCGAAAATAGCGAAATCTGAGAGAAATTTGGGCGGAATTAGGGTTCTTCTGAATGCAGAGAGGTCTGTGCCCTAGAGAGAATGGATTGGGAAGACGGAAATGAGAGAAAACAAATGGCGGGGAAAAGAGATGCACAGAGGAAAATGTTTGGGATTTTCTATCGGGGCTTATAGCAGTGAAAAAAAAGAGTCCAACTTCTACAGTTACGAAAATGCCCTTGTTTAGCTGTCTTGTCCTTTTTCCATTTTTTGAAATTTTTTTGAACATGCAAGCTTATTACATAAGCTTCATGGTTATATTTTATTTACTGCGCCTTGCGCTGGGTTTCGATTAATTGCCAAAAGACCCCTTTTGACCGCCAGTTGCTTTTTTAGTAGTTCTACTTCTTTTTGAGAATAACACACAAAGGGAATGACAACTATTGACACTGCAACTTCAGTGTAATCTATTACTTGCATGCTACATGATGTACTTGTGAGATATCTGAAGGATAAATGAGTTTCTACGTTTTTAGATTCGGGTACGTTTCAGAAACACGCGTCATGTCAGTATTAATTATGAAATTACAAACATAGCTTATGTATTACGGCAACTATAATGTTAGCATGATATAACTAACTTTGACATATGTTTTCTATTACTGACATATCGCAGTAGTGAGTTATCGAAAGTATAAATGAAATTCTACATTGTTAGATTCGTGCGTGTTCCGACAATGTTAAATCTGTCAGTATTAGTTACGGGATTGCTAACATAACTTACATCTTGTGGCAGTTAATGTTTATGTGATATAACTAACTTTGACATACGTTTGTTTTATCATTATTGAATGAGACTGGTGACTTGCTCGAAGAATAAGTGAATTTCCATATTACTAGGTTTGTGTGCATTCTGACAGCAATGTGTCATGTCAATATTAGTTATTTACATAATTTACACCTTATACCAATCAACATTTATGTAATATAACTAACATGTACATATGTTTGTTTTATTGATGTCGTATTATAAAAAATCTTTGTTGGTATTATTGTGGCATAATCACTATAGTTATGATGCCTTACTAAAAATACTTTTTTCTCTTACATTAGAATTGTCCTTTTAACATTTTATGTTCCAACTTTTTTTCGTCTTTTTTTTCTGGTAAAAAAAATCAATGCGGCATCTTGCAAGCCTCTTTACGTGCTATGTGTTGTGGATTGTGCCTGACAAACCATATTTTTAAGGTAAATGTCATCATACATCTAAACATGACGCGGTTGTAAAGTAATTAATGGTGATAATATCATGTAATGGCATACAAGTAGGGAAATCATACCACAGTCAGAAGTCTAAAACTTTCGCTCTCAAATATTATAAAATAAAGACGTGAAGGTTGAGATAACTATTTTTGCTACTAAACTTTGAAATAAGGGAAAAAGTCCCAACCAATAGCATCCTAATTCATAAAGCATGCACCATGTGAGAATTGATTCAATACTTAACAAAATCGATGCGTGCTTTGTGAACGAGATTGCTCAATGAAATAATAATATAAAAAATTGGGTTCATCTTTCGTTTATAAGCCCAACATTTTTTTCAACAATATACTTTATTCGTCCAACTTTAACTATTATGTTTGACTTTTAGCAAAAACAAATAAGCTTGTTCCTACAGAAAAATAAAAGTAGAAGTATGAAACTGAC
>JAYMTT010000886.1:0-11075 GCA_036898025.1 Hypseocharis bilobata
CATGCTACTAAACTCGGTAAAGACACCACCGTGCTTTAAAGTAGGTGACAAAGGTTATCTCTCCATGAGTGAGGGCGTGATTTTAAGTCCCAATGTGGGCTTAATTTACATTTAATGTAATATAGGCAATAGTCCGTCCAAAAATAAATAAATAAACTCGGCAAAGACAAATGTATTCCTAATAAAAAATTATACTAGTCCAGTTATACTATAATGTGTTGGTTAAAATAATATTTGCATCATTTTTTATAGGCAAAAATATATAAACCTAATCTACAAAGACAACTTCTCATGTGAATGCATTTTTCATTATTTTTTTTTTTAATTAGCTACCAATAATGTACAAACAATCCAAATTAATCTCATTTCTAACGTCTGGATAATGTTACTATTGAAAGGGGCAGTCAGGCGCCCCAAACCGGATTAGTTTACACCTGCATCCGAACGAGATTAGTCTCACTCAAAGAGTGTGGGAATACTCGGTTAAGACCCAAAAAATAGACCCACATTTTGTACCATTTACATTTCACCAGAAGAGCAAAAACAAACAAGCAAGTCTTTTTTAGCCAAACAAAAAAAGGGGTAAAACCTGATTCATAGTATGGCTATCATTATCCACACTACTCCTAACTCCGACATAACTCAGAGCTTGAAACTTCTGCAACCACAAATGAGTGGAATGTCCAAAACCAAATTTGTCCTCATCAGGAAGCAGAAACTACAAGCTTACTTACGAAAAAAAAAACTACAAGCTTGAAGATTTCAAGTTACAAAAAAAATACAAAATAAAATAGTAACAATTTGCAAGAAGAATGACTCATTTCCCTTCATTCACAGAGAAGAAACAATCTTCAGTATCAACTTGTATTCAGAAGATCCAAAACAACTGGTTTACAATTTAAGATGAGCAAAATGAGTTCCCCAGAGGCCCGGTAAAAACCAAATAACCTGTTCGGCTTCTAAACCAAACACAGCAAATAATGAAGGGAACCCAGTGCAGTTTACAACGTTCAGACATCCCATGTCAATGAGAAACTACATGACCTACCGGATGCTCCTCTGACCACCTTGGCCCTGAACTCCCTGTTGGTACTCTTTTCAGCAGCTGCAACATATACCTCATTAACCAGGTTAGTTCCGTAATTAGTAAAACATGTAATTCTCTGGCAACTGGGCAAAAATTTAGAGTGCCTTAACCAAAAGATTTGCATGCATCCATAACTCAAAAGAAACTATAACCACAAATTATATTTATCTAAGCACAATCAATGAGCATGTTCTGGTTGAGGATTTCTTAGCATTAGCCCACAAGGCAGGTGAACTATTGAGTACAACTTTCTAGCGAACTCCCAATACATAATCCCTGGCGATGGAAAATTAAGCTACGTACAACATCAGGTAATCCTTCCATTGTCTTTTCTTCCACGGGATGTTGGTGGGATGCTTGAGGCTGGGTGATTGGCCCTACGCCCTACAACAAAATGCCAGGATATATTAAAATGACATTAACTTATCTCCTCTTGTATACTCCCACCCCAGACATTGTATTTTGACCAGATATTTTTACAAATTTAAGTTGGACTCATTTTGCATCGTGTTTGTGTGCATTTTTGTGTAAAGGAAACAATAAAACTGGAATTGCTACAGCATTCAAGTCAGGAAGTACCCCATGACATTCCATTATTGAAAGAGCTATTTCCAGGAGAACGTGGACCCCCGGAGTTGAAGCCAGAAGGAGGTGGCTGGACCTTCATATGATTCCATTCACTACCCCGAACAGAGCTGGATCTCCCATGATTAAATCGCTGAACAGGTTGCTGTCCAAAACGGCTAGGAGAATTTTGTGAGAAATGAGGCGTGTAATGGGAAGGCTTTGACACAGGACGAGCATATCCAGAATATGCGTCATGAGCTGAAGGAGGGCTTCCCACCTCTACATGCGAAAACGCTTGACCAGGTCGATTGTGTCTGAACCACATCACATACAGCAAAAAATATAATGAAAACACCCGCAAATAAATAGTAACCTTTGTCCCACTTTTTTACCCTAAACTGAAATAAGAAACAACCATATCTAAAGAATGCATCAATTCCACTATTTGAGCACACAACACTGTTCAATATTTTTATATTTTTTAAACCTTGATTTTTTAATAAAGAATGCAGATATCATAATCATCCAAAATGTTTTGTTAGTATAGATGCAATCCATCCATACCATATTAAAAGCTAGGCCCTTCACTGCATTAATCATACCACATAAATATAACACATTCACTCATACACACTAACCCGAAAAAATTCCACTGAAGAAAGAAACTAATACAATCTAAACAATAGTACAAGACATACCTTTGATTGAATGCATTTGAGCTTGTGCCCGAGACAGTGTTGAATCTTCCAACTCCACCCAATGGATCTGCAGAACTGAGATGCATCCCTTTGCTAAACTCAGTAGCTATAGAGCTCGCATCTGAACCATCCTCTTGCAAGAGTAGTTCATCACTGAGAGAGAGAGATGGGACATTGAAATGGTTATATTGGTACAAGATTGTCAAATGACTGAGTGAAAATGTGAGCCAACACCCACATCTAGCTGAGCACCTAAGGATGAACCTACTAGCATTCAATAATTCTCATATTGAAATTTTTTTGATAATGAGGACACTTCCAGACAAACTCCAGGGAGGCTAGCACAGTGGCACATATTACACCACCACAGCAACCCCCAACTTAAATACTAGTCTAATCCAACAAGTCGGTCTTCTTTCATATTGAAATAAGAGTGATTATTCAGCAAGCTAGACTTGCCAATTAAAACATGCCAAGTAATTAAAAATGCCATGCACCAAATAGGGCACTGCCAGAAATGATGGCAGAGCCAAGATTTTTTTCTTGGGCGTGCCAAAATCTACAGCTTTTTTCTATTATTTTTCACCTAATGAAAACATTAGAATACCATACATAGATGAAATTAATTATTAAAAATAATCTCAAAAATAAAACTAACTTGAATGTTTATGCCTCCTATATATGATGGGTTGTCAAGTATGTTTTGGAAAAGGAAATGACATTATTTGATTTCTGATCAATATCTAAAGACTCGAATCTTCCGTATACAGCAGGATTACATCTTTACTAGTGTTTTTGTTGACCAGATTGTTAAAACAGAGTTTTGAGATAACGGATCAAAAACTGAGGTCAAACTGCCATTTTGATTAGTATATCCAAATGCAAAATGCCATTTTAAGTTTTGGTACGCTTAGTCAAAGATAAAACCATGATTGCTTCTAATGTTAAATCCAACAAGGAATTGTTCGCTCCCAGTTATATTATTCCTAACTACAAATTTATGTTAACAAGCAGTAAGGAATGCTCGGACATACATATATCTAAGACATCAATAAAATCAAAAACAAAAAAAATGATAAATATATATATATGTATGTATGTATGTATACTGACCTATAATTGGGATCCCAATCTCCAGGATCAGGCAGCGATAGGTTAGAATCAGGCTTTTCATGAGCTGCTCCAGTGGTTTGAGGAAATTGCATTTTAGGACCACGTTGAATTGAGCCTGGAATATTCTGAGTGGAAGAGTAACCAGTAGAAATTCCACTTTCTCCTCGCTGCTGCTTCCAACTAGCAGAGCTAGGATTTAATTGCTGATGTGATGGAGAACCAACAAGTACTTGAGAGTTTCCTTCGGCTTGACTAGAGCTAGCACCATCAGCAAAATGACCATGCCAATGTGAAGATGGACTCTCTTGAGACTGCGGACTTCCAGAATATCCCCAACTTTTTCTCCTGTTAAACTGGCTAACTGCTGTCATCTTCCCTAAAGGAGATCCATGACAACTTCCTCTTGCCGGAGAAGTAGGACCATAATGCCCAGGAGAACCACCTGAAACCTGACCATAGGAGTTTGGTGGAGTGAATTGTGAGGGACTGGTACCAAGGGGGAGCGGTGCAAAACTTCCTGCTGATGGACTCATGCCAAGTCCATTTCCATGTGGGAATGGAATCATCCTCCGTCTGGCATCAGGACTATTTCCCAGTATTGATGCACCACCCTGTGCATGCATGTGCATCCCCGACGGACCAACAGGTGAGTAATATGCAAACATATTATTGTTATCTCCATAACTTCCATAGCTGCTTCCAAGTCCTGCACCGTCATTATAGCTACCATGGCTTCCTATACTACCATAACTACCAGCATGTGCATATGGCATCATCTGAAAGTGTGGGCTGTTATGAAGGGAGACTCTGTTCCTGCCTGGAATCTGCTTGAAATGTAAATATACTTCACAAGATTATGACTGCGGTAATAAGTTCTAGCAGAAATAATGATCAAAATATGTACAGAAGCTCCAAAAATTGAAATAATGTTTCAAGAAACAGGGCAGCAGGCTCACATTAGGAGAGAGACCAGCAGCAAACCAATGCCCTCCACCTGGGTGATGATCCACTTTAATATTTTGAGCAACAGGCTACAGGAAAAGGGGGATTAGAACTAAGAAGTCTCATGTTTGAAGTAAATAAAATGGGTCCAATTCCAAGTCTCCAACCAGATCTGAAATTCATGTTTCAACTACACATACATAAAAATTAGAAACTACACAAGCACAGAAGTTAAAAGAGGAGTAGGATGCAGAAGCAATGCATGATTCTCAAGAAAATTAGGAAGCAACAGAGAAGCAGAAAATGAATTATTACACCGTGATAAGAAATAAAAATGTCAATAGTCCAAGCTTTTTCTGAGACTAACTTCATTCCTAATTAAAAAGACAAACAACAGAATATAAAGGAAATAATGAGAAAAAAATGAAGGAAAAGCTTACACCATAACCAAAGTCAACAAAATCTACATCTGCTACATATATAGACCCAACAGTGGGACAAAAGAAGAAAATTATAGCAAACATTCTGGAGATAGAAAAGGCAATAAGTTTATAACGTTGCACCATCACCTTCTGAAGATTCAACAACCAATTCAATAGTTAATGGAAATTCACTTACCACGCGAGGGGTCTCTGGCGGAGGTTCATAAGGGCATGTGAAAGGTTCCCCAGTTACAAATGGATGCTTGGAAGCCTGCAGTTACAAGAGTTCAAACTCTTAAATATTCGTAAGTTAAAGCTGACACTCATTGCAGTGGAAATCAGATCAGAAATGCCAAATTGTCGACAACTGGAAAATCCAATCACCTGAAACGGTGACCACCGTTTTGCAGGATCAAACTCAACAAGTCCCCTCAAAAAATCAATCAGTGCCAATCGTATTTGAGACTCTGTTACATGATTATGATAGAAGACACTATTAACTAATTGAAAAGCTGGCAGCAGTACATTTGGAAGAACTCTTTCTAGGAGTTGATGTATTTCAAAGATAAGAATTTAGAAGCTAACCCTTAGCAATATCTTCCTTGGGCAAGTTCTTTCTGTAAGGGTAATTTGTAACAATTGCTTCAAGGTTCATACCGTTAAAGTACTCCTTCCCAATTGCCGGCTTTTTCTTCTCTCTCTGAACAATTAAAAATAAAATGAAACAAAGAAAGCTCCATCAAATACAGAACACTACAAAGAAAGGGTTAAACAAAGTGATAAGAGAACTAAAAAATAAACAAAATAAAAACTAAGTGACAGTTGTTACAAGACCTGTTACACAGAAAATTAACTACTTTCTTTCTATTTATTGAATTTCTTTTACCATAAAAACTATAATATGAATACTTACAGCTTCATATTCTTGTTCCGTCAATGCTTGGTAAGCACTTGGGCCACCCATCGGAAATTCACCATTCTCTACAGAGTGGACACTCCCGATGCACTTAAAAAACTTATTTGTATTTTTTGCCTCCTTTAGCACGTAATCAGGGGGTTGTGCTCTACAACATTTCAGACATAACAGGCAATTACATAATTTTGTATCACTAGCAAGTAAACAAGTGCTGAGTTGTACTGAAAATAAATTTCTTAAGTTTACTTACAGAACCTGTCAAGTAAAAGATGAACACGGACAGTAACAAGTTTAGGTAAAGAAAATCCAAATTAACTACCTACATAGAAAAATCATAAACTACAAAAGATAAAGAAAATCATCAATTCCATATTAATTCTGATCTATTTTACTAATAGCATAACAGAAAAAGGGCTAAGAAAGAAATGGAAAAGGAAATCTCAAGTTTCAAAACTAGAAACCAGTAGTGCTACAGATTGACGTCCAATATAAATGCAGAACCATACCCAAGTATCTCGATCATTCGCCTTAGAAGATCAAATTCGGACGCTCCAGGAAATAATGGCAGCCCTAGAAACAATTCAGCAACTATGCACCCAAAAGACCACATGTCAATAGCTGTAGAATATCTGGGAAACGTCAAGGTTCAAACTAATACCATACCTGATACTATGGAAATAGTTGGCATGAATACTGACGAGGCTCTCAATAAGATCTCGAATGCATTATACGTTAACAAGAAATTTTCAAAACATTAACTTTTGTAGGGTGAGTCGGTGAGTACAAAGTTTCATCATAACTGAACGTAATCTTGCATTAAAAATACAAAGTTTCGTCATAGTTGCAGTATACCAAACAAACACCCAAAAGACAGAACTACGGACTGTCGATAGGAATTGTAGGGCCTGCAAGCAATAATAACCAATGGAGAAAATATTACTAAAATTTTGGATAATCTACGAGGATCTGCCTTCACATTGGACCAAGTTAAAATCTCATATTGTCAATTGCATATTATAACCAGGTTAGCTCTTTTCAATGAAAACTCAACTCAACCGTTCTCACAATTCACTCCTGAATTATTGGTTTGGATCACACTGCAAATAAAAATGGAAAACCAATCTGAAGGAGTTCAAGTAAACTCCTGAAGATCTGTGCATAAAAACGTGAGAACGCGATAATCTGACACACAAGAACTAACATTCATTTCCCTAAAGATGTCCAGAATAGGATGCTGCAGTTCTAGCAAGAATCTGTTGTACAATAGGAGCATAGGTTTTCATGAATGGAAATCCATAGATAAATATGTAAAGTTCAAAACTGTAACCAAAAAATAAATACAATAGCATGCCCAAAATAAGCCAAAATATCTGGGAACAAACCACGTTCAAATACTATAAGCTAAGCAAAGAGGCAAAAGATATCAAAGAAAAGACAATAATATCAGTTACAAGGATACTGGTATCCAAGAAGCACTTCAGGAGATCTGTAGTAACGGCTCTGCAGAAGAAACAAGAATGATTCACATCCAGTATTACAAGAACAAACCTAGCTTTATACATGGGCATAGATGAAGACCTGAATGTAGGAGTAAACAGTACGATCTTCCATGCATGCTGATCCAAAGTCAATAACTTTGATCTCTGCTGGCTTGACACTGTTATTATCAAGACATAAAAAAAATGAAAATAAGCAAGAAAAAGCCCAAAACACTGTCCCTCTTCCTAGAGATACATTTGCCTCAAATGCTGCCTCTCAATCTTAAAATAGTAGCAAGTATCCAATTAAAAGCTCAAGGATAAGACATAAAATAACTATTATTTGCATTAGAAACTGCAAATAGCAATTGCTTAGCCAAAAACAGTGCAAGCATTCTCTTATTGTCAAGAACTGTATGTATGACCATATGCATTGTAATTTGTACCATATGTTACCGACTGCAGTCAATTGCATATTCGCATGTCATGAAAATGTACTAAATTGCACTATATCTACATTTTAGAACTCCAGACTACATGGTAGCAATATAGGATCCACTTTATTAGAGAGAGATGCAAAGATTCCAAGTTTTCATTCATCCCCACACAACTGAACACAATTAAGATAATTGAGTACTTACCCATATGCATGTGGAGCAAAAAAAGGTGCCCCAGGCACAAAGGGCCTTCGTGATCGAAAACCACCGAAATATGGGTTGGGTCGCCGTCCTCTATATTGTTTCATACCAGGAACGTTAGTTCGCTTTGCAGAGACCTGTAGATAAATAAAACCCCACCACCATTATCAATCTATGAATCAAATATGTGAAATGCTGAGGAACGATAACTATAGACCTTCAAATCACATTGACTGACCTTTAACTGACGACCATGCAATTCTGATTCATTTAACAGTAGAGCATTCTGAACAGCATCAACTTCAACAAATTCAACATAAGCAAATCCTTTCGGTTGACCAAACTTGTCTGTCAAGATTGTAACTCTGTTCACTGTCCCACAGGATTGAAAATGCTGCTGGACTTCTTCAGGCGTGCACGAATAGTCTACCTGAAGTTAATAACAAAAACAATTAACAAAGATGGCTACTCACATTACTCAATCCATCTCACACAATTTTCCAGAGCACGATAGAGTTGCATCTAATGTAGGCGATGAGTTAATGTGAACAGTACTCCCATATAGGACAGACAATCGCTCAAAACTAATACAAACTTAATTATTAGACAGCTAGCAACAAAACCAAAATAGAAGTTGTAAAAATTCACACTATGAAAGGCCATAAACCATGTATTTTTCTATGGTCAACCTAGCGTAAACTTAGATGCATGTGTATCTATGTATCAGCACAATTAATTGCATGCCCCTTGAGATAGATAATATGTTCACCATGACACCCCAGGAAGGCATAGAAGGAATTACACAAAATATGTCAAGAAAATAATGAATTTACCTTGAAGGAAATGAACTCATGAGCACAATTCACAACGCAACTAAAATATTACTCCCTCATTCAATTTTAAGTGTCCACTATACTGAAAATGGATACACAATCCAAGTGTTCATTTACCTTTTTGATAATAAGTTATATTTATTTTTCCACTAATATCCTTAGTTATAACACCTTTGAGTTCATTACAACAAGGGTACAAGTGGAAAGTGAAACCACTATCAAAATTTTCGCATGTATACGATCAAACAGGAAAGTTATTGTGGGCCAGAGGGAGTACAACATAAATGCATACCGAGTAATACAGTGTTACAACAGATATACAAGTTACTATCTATTTCATAATATCTATTATATATGATCTGCTACCAATTTATCATTGGACCAGTTCAATTGCTAAGAACTCCATATACGAAGAGCAAAAATAAGCACCACAATAATCTCTATACAAACTGTATTCGACAAAAAGATAACAGAATCATCCAAAATAAAATGGAGCAAGAAAAGGATAGTTAAACCTCACATTACCAACGTAAATGGAGCGGGCATCAACTTCCTCCTTTTCAGCCTGAGTTGCAGAAGCACTTGAAGAATCTTCATACATATCCATAAAACAAAATCCACACAACAGTGAGCCCACCGTAACACATATAATAAGATTGTACAGACAATATAAATAATGGTCATAGAAACCACCCCTAATGTCCAGTTCTTAAAACGATACTAACCTGTACGCCAAACAAACCATAAAATCTCTAGACATATTAGTTAATAAGTTTAAAAGGGTGCAATATAATAAGATTGTCCAGACAACACAAATAATGGTCATAGAAACCACCCCTAATGTCTGATTCTTAAAAGTTCAACAATACTAACCTGTACAGCAAACAAACCATAAAAGCTCTGGACATATTAGTTAATAAGTTTTAAAGGGCGCAATAAAGACTCCAACTTGAACAAGGATTACAATTTCCTTAATGATTCACTACATATTAGCTTCAGAATTTAGTTATGTTTATGTGAGCATTAAGGGTCTCTTTTTACGTCCAATACATATATTATTGTTTCATTGTTTTTTATATATGAATGACACATGTAAACTTATAAGCCTGTCAAAGGCTAGTGTAAAGGGGGAGCCATGGTCAGAACCAATGGGGTACAGGAGAAATGGCATGGTGCATGTGTGGTTCAAAAAGAAAAAAGAAAAAGTAGAGATTTCAACTTTTGGCCGTAACCATCTTTAATGAGGATCACCATGAAAATTGCGAAAGGACAAAATGGAGCATTTGTACTTTTGCAAACTGCACCATTAATAATGTATTTCTCATCTTTTTAGATATATACCCATCAATCATGATAAGTACACTACACCACACAGATGCAACTCTGCTAAATCCATAATAAGCTTCAGCATTTTAAGTGTCAATTTAGACAAGACACTTCTAGAATACCAAACATTAAATTGTCATTGGTTCAAGAACAAACAATATGAGCAAAAGGACATTCAGCCTCAAATTAGCTTAAGAAGAGACGCATGTGAAGGCAAGATGCAGAAAATATCAAGTGACTTGGTAAAAAAAATATTTAGAACCATGCCATAATGGTAGTGCAAAAAGGTCCACACATCTTGGTTGAAAGGGAGTTTCCCGAAATTCATTCTAATTGAAACCACCCAACAGTGTTAGAAACACACTCACCCTCAGTTATTGGACTAAAATGAAATCTTCAAACAATATATTTTCTGCCTATCTTTCATACTTCTATTCCATAATTTATGTACATTGTCCAAATCTAACAATAGAAAACCGGCTATTCATGTATGGGGACCCTTCCTAGCTCTACATCAAAACACAGCTTCAATCATCACTCATACAACTTCAAGTACAAACAGTAGAGCCTAATATCATACAAATACAGAACTACCGTAATTGCAAGCATGGGTTCTTTTTTAACTTGTCCACTAGTTTCTACTAAACCAAATAACACAATGTGACACTAAGGAGAACCAAACTTGAAGCCAACTATGACCTAATTATCAATTCAACAGGAGCTCAAGCTACCAAACAACATAAAATTGCATCAATACGCATCCAGATCACTCGAAACTACTCGGCAAACCAAAACAACATAGCAATCCCTCCACTAATCAACCCATCACATCCACAAAACAACAAAAATTAGGTCAAAACAAATGCAGATAAACAAACACTAGAATTCATAGAGAGTAAGTGAGACCTTGAACAGCACCCATCTCCTTCTCGACTTTAGCCTGCATTTCGCGGAGAGCACCAGCTTCTTCCTCGATCTCCTTGAGCCTCTTCTTCATGTCCTCCAAATCCTACATCCCAAAAGAACGAAAACAATTAGGGTTACAAGGCATATAG
>JAYMTT010000887.1:0-11068 GCA_036898025.1 Hypseocharis bilobata
TTCCTATCGGCTAAGATAGACTTTCCTATCGACTTCATTTTCTTCTAAACCTGAGTCGTACAACCCTGTCTTATTCTTTTCCTTGTTCCTTTCCTTGATTATGTAATTCTTCCTTCTTTTTCCTTTTCATATAGCGATAAAAGCTTACTTTACCTTTTTCTTACTGTAGCGGCAGATCAATTTCCAAAGTTGTGAAACTCAGCGATTATCATACCAGAGTTCCTTAAGCTGTCGCTTAAGCTCTTCCGAACCAACTACTCAAGTATAAGCTCCTCCGTTCCTAAGAAGCTACGCACCTACCCTAACTCTTGGCTGGCTTGGGGAACTACGAACTACAATTGGAGCCTTTTTGGTTTACCTAACTTGTTAAAACAACCTTATTGCAGACCACTAAGACTAACGTAAGGAAAGCTACCTAACGTCCGGAATATCGCTTACTTGACCAAGAGCTTCGCTTCGTTAACTCACCGACCCTGACAAGCAATAACTACTCTGACTTTGACTCCGAAAAAAACCAAACCTTCACGCGAAAGAACTAAACAAAAAACCTATAGGTTACCTAACCTAGCTCTATTACTGAAACTCAATTACCTTACTTAGCTCTTAAGTTATAGAGGGTATTGTTAAACAACAACAACTAGTCGTGTAAGGCCCCGAATTAGCTGAGTGCATTCCTTCTCCCTTTTCTTTAGGAAGGGAATCAATATAAGGTGATAGTAAGTTATCTTCAGAACGAGGGGTAAACTGGAAATTTGAAGTATAAGTCACTGTCAGAGCTAGAAGTAAGTCAGTCTGTTAGTGTTAGGACTTAGAGCGTGGAGCTACAGGAGAGATAACCTATGGGATCGATCAAATCTCTTCAGTCTCGTGGCATAGTACCTAAGTCCTTCTATCTTCTTGAGTTCCTTCTTTCTTTCATATCTCGCTACACACAATCCCTATTCTTTGTTGGCTAAGGGAAAGGACTTTACGCCCACGAAGAGTATTAAACCTCACAAAAATATCGAAGACGTGGAAGGCATTTCCGGAACTTCACCTTTCTCCGGCAGCTATATAGTTTGACTTTCTGCGCCTTTTTCAAGGAGTCAAGGGAAAACTTTGTGTACACGGGTAAGTAAGCACGCTTTCCAGGGTGAAGAGGGAGGAACGAGCCTATCACATAAGGTGCGCAGCGGACAAACAGAATAATTCTACCCTTTTCTTTCAGTCTTTGGTTCAAAAGGCCTTTTTCTCGATTAAGTAAGGACACCATGAGGTTTGTTTACTAAGAAGGATCCTTTAGTATAGCTTCGAGCTGGTCTAAGCCTGGATTGAGAGTTATATTCTCTTTATATCCCGCTGGGAAAGCTCTGAAGAGAAACCGGGAACTACATTGGCAACATAGCTCTAATTGCTGGAAGAACTAAGAGCTCGTACTGAGTATTCCCTTTTGTTTCTTGCTTGAGGAAGAGATTCTAGGCATTATGCCCTAAGTCCAGAGCGACAAAGAAAGAAAGCAGAAGAATGAGGGGATTACTCTTTAAGCTACTACCTCCCTCAAGTCTCGGAGAGCTACTTCGATACAAAGCTAGAGTAACACCAAAAGCTAGAAGATATTCTATCAGACGTATCCCTGCAGTACAAGCTGAATCATGAGGTGACGCAGTTACTGAGACTACCTCAACCCACTGCTCATACAATTGCTACTAAGCTCCAAGCTACATAGAAAGATAGAAAGAGTAGCAAGATTAGCTCAAATAGCTCCAAGAAAACAGAGCCGCATAGGCTATGAACTAATCACACTAGAGGAAGAGATTAGATCTCGTATCCAGAACTACAAAGCAGAATTAGGAGGAATTAGTGGAACATGTACTACCTCACAACTCCTGCTCATACAATGAAACCTTGAAGAAGATTATACCCTGATTCCCCTTTAGCAGCTGTCATTCGTTGAGGCCACGGTGAAACCTTTGTTTTAGCTCCGGTAGCCCTTCTGTAAAGGGAAGGGACTCCCTCCAATATAGCAAGATTAGCTCAAACTCCTCAAAGAACACTGAGCTACTACAGCTATGAACTAGAAAGTCAAGAATAGAAGAAGTCTAGCCCCTTAGGTTTCGAGCTTCTGAAAGAGAAGCAACATACATGCTGAAAAGAAGAGGTGACATTAAGTATACTAAGTCGATAGGAAACATAAGTTGGCTGTAGGCGGTAGCCGTAAGGGTGCAGGTGACGAAGTATACTGAGTTGTAAGACTAAGGTTACGTAAGTAGACTGAGTTTATAGCTATGGGATTGAAAGGAATGATCCGACTTTTCCTACTGAAGCTCTTAGGTGATTGAATGCCGAATACATACCAATTCTATATATCTATCTAAATGATTTCCAATCGAGATTTTTGACTAATTCGAAAAAGACTTGTTGTCACACCCCTCCACTAGTTCTGACAACTAAGACTACTCTTTTTTACCAGAATGACGCAATTCAGTATCTAAAGCACCAGGTGCCGTTAGGGTACAGTATACTATTCGTCACCTCCGCTTTAATGGGTTAAGGGGCTTATCCGGACCGGATCATAGTCAACCGTTTCGCAGGCCGTTTTTGTTTAGAGAAATCTTGAGTTTGACCCCTTGAGGTATCTACACCCATGCGGTATGATTCAAGAGGCCTTAAAAGCCGCTAATTCTTCATATCTTACCCCTTGCTTTCCTAAATGAAAGGGAATGGAAGTTACAGTACCCTACCGTAAGAGATGTTACCTTATCAGACTACAGATTACCATACTGAGGAAAAGAAGAAAATTCAGTAGATAGGTACTACTGTGACTGTAGTTGTACGATTCTTTAGGGTTGAGTTTGGTGTTGATTCCCAAAATGGTGGGCTAACTAGCTTTCCTCTCATGGAATTACTGGGAATTATAGAATATTCCAGCAAAGGGAAATCCGTCTTTCTGGAAGGAGTACTAACCTATGGTCTCTATGCCAGCTTCAGTAAGTTATGCATTTCCAATAGGAAATTGAGGGCTATCTATCTTGCCGATCTACCTTGCATCCTTCCTTCTATCAGACCGTGAATCCATTCTTTGATGAGAACGTGAATCAGTAGTTTCGAGACAAGAACGGGAAGTGGTTGGCAACGGTTTGGACAGGATGAGACGAGGTTCGAGACGAAGGTATGTAAGGATTGGGTCCAAAATCTTCAAAAAAAGCTAACTTTTCCACCATGCTGAACGCAAAAAGTTCGAATTGATCTGCCGCTACAGTAAGAAAAAGGGCTCGTAAGGTTTGGGCCATAGGGCGAAACGCCAAAATGTCAAATTGAGATTCGGATACTGAAAGGCGCCGTAAGGTGTAGTTGAGCAAGCAAATCGGTCTAGCTAAGTAGCGAAGTAAGCAAATCTCGTTGTTCGAACTAAGTAAGAAGATCGTGCTAGAGTTTCTTGTTAAAGCCTTAAAAGAAGCTCATAAGACACAGTTAGAGCTATGACCATTCCATAAACGAAGGGATGGTTGTTGCGAAATCAAGCGTAGGGTATACGAATAGTGCCGATCGTGGACGATCCGTATGCTTATGAGACAGAACAGACTGATTGATTAGTTCCTGTTGTTTTCATCCAGCCTAAAGACAGGTTTCATTTAGCTACATTGGCCTATGATCTGAGGTATACCCTCTGAGTCATTTCTAGTCCTATCCATCGGTGAGGCTTTCTTAAAAATGGATGTACGCAATATTTCTGTTAATCCCAACCTATTTTGATTCAATCACCAACTCATTCTTCGTTGGCTGATGTCTGTGGGTGTGTAATTAGGCATAAGGCTCTTTATGATAACACTAAGGGAGTCTCATAGATGGAAGGTACAGAAGTAAGGTTATGTGACTGAGTATTAAGGAGTAATAGCTTAGGCGTCAGACATACTTATGACGTAAGACGATGGGAAGTCTTGGTAGTGAATCAGATAGGATGGGCTAAGGATAGGGATAGTTAGAGTAAATCTTACTAATATCAACCGCTTCAACAGACAGGCATGCTTTGTGTGTGAAAGAGGTAAGTAAGAAAAAAGGTTCCATTATGCTGACCGCTCAAAGTCAAGTAAGTTAATCATTCTTTCTGTAGCCCTATTACATTGCCTCGATTCTCATTATAGGCCCCTTTTTTGTTTCAAGAAAGCCGTGCTTGATTGCTTTCTTTTTCTGTCGTAAAAGGAAAAGAAATATGTATGTATGAATGGGAAGCACTGACTAAGATTACGATCTAGGCAATGAAATTGAGCCCACTCTTTCACTCTTGTCTTTCAATTCCATTCATTCAAGGTAATGAAGTCTAAGTTAGATTTACACGTTATAGCTGGACCGAGATTGATTCCTATATTTTGATTACTTATCTATTGCGGGAGAATCTGATATTATTCAATGCTTAATGGAAAAAAGTCTTATTCATTAAAAAGCACTTCGCTTCGCCGCTCCGCGCCTTATGAGCCTGTCTAGTCTAGCCCAACTTCGTTTATCGCTTCCTTTTTCTCGGATCCTAAAAAAAAATAGCTTGATACATTTTAATAGATAAATTGGTAAGAAAATGCGCCGATCTTAGCGGAGCAAGTCTTAAAGTGGATAGGCGATGTAATGTGCAAAATATGAGGATTGACGAAGACCTATCCTATTCAAAAAGAAAATAAGAGAATAATTTACTCCTGCAGGCAGCGAAGCTTCGTAGAAAAGTCTTCCCTATCTCGAGCGAATTGAGTCTAAGTAAGGAAGGCATGACTACAAAGCTTGGTCTCATAGGAATCTCCGCATTCTTTCGTAGTATTGGCACTCTACCAAGCAGCCCGCTCTGGTAGACACAATATCAATGCTCTAATTCTTTGTTTGCCTGTTTGACTACTTGGGCTATTACTTGTGAGTCAGGTTAGCCCGTTCTTATCGTGTTCTATTTTCTCCCATCTTTCTTGAATTCCTTTGTCTGTCTTCTGCTGTCTTCTAAGCTAAGGGAATGAGTGAATTGATCTATTTATTATTGCCGGTGGTAGGCCTTAAAGCCTGACACGGAGAATTCGCTAAAATCAATCTGCAACTAAAGATTCACAACTTCGTTGCCTTGTTGAATCATTGAAGGCTTACAACAATGTGGCAAAGAAGTTGGAGTAGATAGATAGAAGTAGAAAAGATTTGCCTAATCTCAATTTCCCTTTTCTCATGAAGGACTCTTTTCCATAGTTACAAAAAGCTATGCTGACCAATGCCCGCTGACAGAAGAAGGGATAGGTCACTCACTACCGGATCAGCGTCTTAAGGCTAAGCAGCCCATACCAAACCTGTAACTGCTACGTTGTATTGTAGTTCATCCCTGCGTGGGTTTAGCGACATAGTTGTTTTTGGACCTTCAGTTTGAAACGTTGTTATCGGATCCCCATCCTAGGTACCCCTTCGTATTTCCTACGAACAGCCCTATGTTTAGCTGTCAGTCCTGCTGTACTTTGTCTTTTCTTATTTGCAGGAATTCCGTTTTCATTTTTTTGAATACTTGCTCTCACCAATAGTCTTTTTTAAATAAACTCAAACCTGTAACTTGAGCCATGGCCCCTATTGTTTGATTTTACGCTCCTGGTCTTTATAAGGTGTAGTCACTATAGAGTCTTGCGCCTTTGGGTCAGCGAATCTTCGTATGGTGAATCGTTTAGCAGGAGCTTTACTTTTCTTTTTGAAGACTTATAATACCCCTATTACCCGGTCTTTTAATGGGGATGACGGCCTATCGCAGTGGGGACACGGTTCCCTCTCTCATATACCTCCATACCAGTTCCGTTCAGCCTTTGATTTGCATATTCAATAGGTAATTTATCTACTTCTCTCTACGGCTACCTTTCTGAAAGTCGAGTAGGAGCCGAACTGTCTCACGACGTTCTAAACCCAACTCACGTACCACTTGAATCGGCGAACAACCGAACCCTTGGGACCCATCTTCATACTGATTGACCAATCGCCATACTAAATAGGGCTAGAATCATTCCATTTTCAATGGAAATGGAAGCGAAAGACCTAGCATTGGAGATTGCACGAAGGGGTTCTTGAGAACGAAAGAGGAAGGCTTTTCCCATTTATTTGAAATCTCTTATCATGTCAGACGAGATTCTTTTCCTCTAGCTACAAGGAGCTGACTCATCCCGCCCCATTCATGACTTATAAAGAATGAACCTTTTTGAGGATAAGCAGGTGGGTCTAACTTCCCATACCGATCAAGAAAACTTCCTTGCCTCTTACGGATTGGGTGTTCTCAATGAAAATGAGAAGTGCAAAAACAACCAATACAGGATCCCCTTTCCAGGCTCGGGAGAGAAGGCGTAAGACTACGGGTGGGTTGGGAGGAGGAGAATACTTAGTAGATAGTGTAAGGAACAAGGAGCTTACCCAACCCCGAATGCGTTAACCACATCCGCTCGAAACGGAACGGTCTCTGAGGACGATGGGGAGAGAAAAGGACACTAAGGGATTGTTACAAAGAAGAGAAGCAACATATGAAGTGAATGCGATGACAGGCTTATTGAGGTATTTCATGTGACATCTTGTCTTCTTCTTTTTACTCAAAAATCTAGATTTTACTAACAAAATATCTATTTGAAATATCTTATATAGAATCCATTTGTTGAAAGAAGCGTAGTCGATAGACAATTGGTGCGCAGAATGAAGGTGAGTCTCAAGGTTTGTATATCTTAGCTGATAGGCTAAGGGGGTTGACAGAGATT
This sequence comes from Hypseocharis bilobata, assembly GCA_036898025.1. Taxonomy (NCBI): domain Eukaryota; kingdom Viridiplantae; phylum Streptophyta; class Magnoliopsida; order Geraniales; family Geraniaceae; genus Hypseocharis; species Hypseocharis bilobata. The sequence goes on from JAYMTT010000887.1 coordinate 6,717, forward strand.
GACTGTAGAAGAGAACTCCTACGCGTACTCCTCATTCATTTCACTGACTTCACAGGATGATTGAGGTCTTGTCAGAGCCTAGCTAACCTGGGAGATGATTTCCTTATTTCATGTGATTCTTCTTATCTCCGGAATCTATCGATCCAGTATACTTTGAGTCACCAGAGTTCGTTCTTCTATAGAAGTGATTTCATATAGATATTTGATAGTTGAAATCAATGGAAAATATGGAACATTAAATAAGGAAAGAAAGATATTCACTGACTGAACTCGCTTCACTGGCTTAAGGAATAGAGCTTGAAAGAAGAAAAACACGCATTTCCCTGACTTCGATGGGAAGGTTGATCAGATGGTTAATGAGAAAGTCAATCAGGGTTCTTGGTTGCCGCTTTCGTCTTCGAATAAGAAAGAGGGACGAAGACTATCTTCACTGCCATAAACATAATCCCTATCATGAGCGCGAGCATAATTAACAGGATCTACTGGGTCTATTGTACAGGGAAAGCAATTACTTGTCTCTAGCTTTTGATATGGAAGGTATGCTACTACCGCTTCTGGATCAAAAACTGAAAAAAATCCTATCCGGATAATGTTCTCGTCGTTCAAGAGATGATACACACCATGAAGAGGAAGCAAGGCCGGGTGGGTTATGTAGCTTTCAAAGTTGATCTTGAGAAGGCGTACGACCGCATCAATTGGGATTTCCTCAAGGATACTTTGATGAGCTTTGGTTTTCCGAGTACTTGGATAGCTTTAATTATGCATTTGGTTTCTTCGTGTGACATGCGAATCCTTTGGAATGGTGAGGAAACTGCTCATTTCTCGTCGCGGAGTCCGGCAAGGCCCTTTCTCCGTATCTATTTGTGCTATGCTTAGAACGGTTGGCTCACTTGATTGAAGCAGCGATTCAAAATAAGCAGTGGCAACCAATAAGGGCGTCTCGTACGGGTCCTGCGGTCTCACATGTTTTTTTTGCGGACGACTTGGTTCTCTTTGGGGAAGCTTCGGATGGCCAATTGACTAATATGATGCTTGTGCTTGAGCATTTTTTCCAAGCATCAGGACAACGTGTTAATTACAGCAAGTCAAGCATGTTTGTCTCTCCGAATGTCCCGCTTCATGAAGCTGAACACTTGAGCAGAATCTCTGGCATTCCGTTAACGGACAACCTTGGTGTGTATTTAGGGGTTCCTCTCCTTCATGACAGGGTTAATATTGATACCTACAGTCAGGTTGTGGATAAAGTCCAAGGTCGATTGAATGGTTGGTCCTCAAGATTTCTCTCTGGTGCCGGTAGATCCGTGGTAATGAATTCTGTTGTTGCCTCGGCACTTCCAATCCATCCAATGCAATCAAGTAAGTTACCCATGGGTACGTGTGCAGCAGTTGACAAAGATAAAAGAAGTTTCTTGTGGAATAAAAGACTGGATACTAGGGGCCTTCACCTTGTGTCTTGGAATACAGTGTGTACAACTAAGAATGAGGGAGGTCTGAATGTGAAGGAATCTCACCATATGAATACAGCACTTCTTGCCAAGTTAGGGCGGCGCCTCTTGACTGACCAACATGCCCTTTGGGCGCGCATTATGCGAGCTAAATATCTGCATGATGATGATTTTTTCATGCATAAAGTGAGACCGGGCTCTTCCCACTCATGGCGATCAATCATCCATGGCCGAGAGTTGTTGAAGAAAGGCTTTGGATGGAGCATTGTTAATGGCCAGCATGTGACTTTCTGGAAGGATGTGTGGTTAGGAAGTGAAGCTCTTATTAATCATGCTGTCACTGTAATCCCGGACTCTTCAATTAAGAAGGTAGTTGCTGACTATTATGATATGGGGTTGGATTGGAACATTCTGGGCACTTTATTGGATGCTTCCATTGGATGCTTCCTCGAAGACGCTCCTTCAAGCTGCCTGGGTAGATGTCCATAGCTCAGTAAGTGATAGACCAAGGTGGCTCTTCTCTCAATCCGGGGAATTTTCTGTTCGATCCGCGTATGACTTGTTGAGTCTAAATTCATCGCAGGCAAATTCTCTTTGTGGAAGCTTATTTGGAGTCCGGCAAAAGTGAACTACTTCTTGTGGTTAATGGGTCATGAAGCTTTGCTTACGAATGATCGCCGAGCTCAAAGACACCTTACTGACAATAACATGTGTCCTCGCTGTGAATTGGAGCCTGAAACCATTCTCCATCTCGTTCGTGATTGTCCCGACTCGAAACGGGTATGGAGTTTGCTGGGAGTGGACCATTGCACCCAGTTTTTCTCTCTCAATATTCAAGATTGGATGGTTGTTAACTTGAAGTGTACTGAGGACACAGACCATAATGTCCGTTGGAATGTGTTCTTTGCCCAAACTTGCTGGAGCTTATGGACTTGGCGTTGCAAATTCATTTTTGATGAAGATTTTCAGTGGCCTGTGAATGAGCATATTATGGTTCTATTTAGAAGTGCAGGAAGTTGAGAGAGAGTGGAAGTTGGCTAATAATTGACAAGGAAAGCAAGAGGTGTTGATACACTGGCATCGACCTCAAAAGGGATGGGTCAAAGTGAACTCAGACGGCAGTGTTCTTGGTACCGGTAACGCTGCAATGGCTGGCGGCCTGATTCGGGACGATGAAGGACGGTTTCTGGTTGGTTTCTCAGCCAAACTTGGCACAGCAAGCACCTATGTCGCTGAGTTGTGGGGTGTCTTGCATGGTTTAGAGCTAGCTTGGTCTCGGGGATATAGACAAGTGATAATGGAGACGGACTCCATGGCTGTTGTTCATGCATTAGCTAAGGACCCTGGTCACCATGATCCCTAGTTTTTGCTTCTGTCCCGCTGCCGAAACCTTATCAAGCAGCAGTGGCAATGTCTGATTCAACACACACATAGAGAGGGAAACATGTGTGCAGATTGGCTCGCAAACAACAGAGATGTGGGGTGGGGGTTAACTATTTTGGATATGCCACCTGTGGATTTGGGTAGCTTACTGTGGAATGATCTAGTGGGCGTTGCAACGCCACGCTTGATTGCTATGTAATTGGGTTCTAACCCTTCCTTTGAATCAAAAAAAAAATAGGATTAGGTCGTCGGCGAAAAATATATGAGAAACCAGTGGCCCATTCCTGCTAGTCCGAAACGGTATCCATTGTTTGGAGTTAACAGAGGCTTGAATAAGATGAGAGAGCCGCTCCAAACAAAGTACAAAGAGATATGGCGAGAGGGGATCGCCTTGCCGAACACCACAGGTAGGGGTCAAAAATTCCGTCATGGCACCATTCCATAAAACGTTCATCTGGCAATCGGTTACTAGAGACATTATCACCTGAATCCAAGTGGATGGAAAGCCATAACTAGATAGAGTCTCTCTACGGTTTAGCATAAAATGAGTCTTTAGACGATTGCGCAAGAGAATGGAAGCGGGGGATAACCGAAGGTGACGAAGTTGGAGTAGCTGAGCCTTCGTTGAAGGTACGCTAGTGACTTAGCCTAAAGGCGAAGGAAAAGAATTGGCCAATTATGTGCCTCATGCTGAGTAGGAATAGATAGGACTAGGACTTTCATTTTCTTTACGATTAATAAAGATCAGCCCCTTATTGAAAGTGCAGTGTGCCGATTGGCCCAATTAGATGCGTGTGCCGGCAACGGGTGAAAATTAGGCTTTGGTGTCAACCGATGAGTTGGAGGTGACTTTAGATTGAGGAGTTGGAATGGGATTCGAAGCCTAGTATTTGTAATTGATTACGTCTGGTTTGGAAATCATTTATATATATAAAGATTTGCAATCAATCCCGAAGTGGGAACAATATGCCTCAGGCAAGTGGCTTAGTCGCCAATGGATGGATGCGCTTATAGTGAAACTAATGGGAAAGTCTATAAGTTAGCCCTTCTTTGTTGATCGCGCACGTCGGATGTGGCAGCCAGAGGGCAAGATGGAGGTGCTGGATTGATAAATTCTGGGTTTGAATAAGACAGTACCCTAGCGGCACCTGGTTCAAGATGATCATTATCGGGAGATGAAGGAGTCGGAAAGGAGGCTGGGTTGGTAGATGACGGAGCTGAATGATCTGACTTTGATGATCCTGTCCATCCGTAATGACCCAGCTTCTGATACGGAGAAGACAGATAAGACAAATAAGCAATCCTCCGATCCAGAGAACCCTAGTGGTGAAGCACCTACAGCAAACGTAGACATTGACCCAAAAAAGATCGTAGAATACCGGGTTGAAGCAGTAAATCTTAGTTATCGAAAGCAGAAGTCTTGGTTCTTTGCATGCCCCGCATGCACAATTTGGCACAGATAAGACTGATGGCACGTATGGCTTGAAGTGAATGAGAAATGATTGAACTTCTGCTTTCGCGTAT
>JAYMTT010000888.1:0-11068 GCA_036898025.1 Hypseocharis bilobata
ATCACGAATCTCAGATTGTGTCAGAGCCGATGTGTTCACATTGTTCTTCTTCGCATAATCTGACAGAATGAGATCTCTCAATGCAACTTCCACCTACAATATCAAAAAACATTGTTACCACAATTCAACCAATGATTCATCTACAGATATGTTGTACCCTACAAGTGGATAGAGATGATGATCCCAGTAGAAGGATATGTAGCAAATCCAGAACCTATTTATGAAGATGATCTATAAAAGCCCTAACAACTTAACCCCAAGTGAATTGAGAATTTTTTTTTTCTTCCAGAAACATTAAGACGAGTCTGATTAACGAAATCATTATTTTGAAGAATTGCAATATAGAAAAGAAAATGCAGTTCTTTTGAAAAAAGGAATATCAAACTACCTTCATCCATTGATCATCAGTAAGAGAAGGCCAAATGTGGTGCGGTTCAGTAACAATCGTCTTGTCAGGCTTCAGCAACATTTTTGCTTTCTCATTGTTCACATGAAGTGCACGAAGAATCAAAATGAGTCGAGAGAATGCTGTATAAGATGAAATACTCTTCAACCAGTCATCATAGATGTTGAACAAAACCATCTGTGGTTCTGTAGCTTTTAAAATCAAGTCACCAAATTTTTCAATCTTCAAGCAAGCCTGGAAAGGAAGCTGCAGCTCACTTCCTTTAATAACTATGTTGGGGAAATCCAGTAAGTGAACCTCTAATGGGTCAAGCATTCCTTTACGAGTCACAATAATTTGCTTTGGCTGCTCTTCAACAGGCAAAGACCGCACAAGGGCAGCAACTTCTTCAGCTGTTTTCCATTTAGCCAACTGACCAAGACGCTTCTGTCCTGCCCACACACTTGTGTGGATAACCTGAAGAAATAAAATTAGAAATTGATTAGATACAAAAAAAAAAAACGAACAATTAGGAAATCACCCCCGTATACATGGACAGAAAGATAATAATTAACAATAGATAACTATGTGTGAGGAGGGCGACCTTCAGAAACAGCTGCCCGGTCCTTGGATTGAAAATGAAGATGGCACCATTGATAGGTTTTGTTGTGAGGTTTCCTTCAAATGTCTTATGAATTGTTACACGATACACGTTGGTGTCATCAACAAACCATATTATTTGGTTACTGAAGATTTCCCCGTAGTTTTGAGATGATAGATAGGGTTCTGTAGGCTCAGAAGAATACAACTGCAAACCTTTCCTTATTCGCTCCCTCAAGACATATAAAGCAGGATTAGACTGCACATACACCAAAACATAAAAAAAGGAAAAAAATAACAAGTTAATACGCAGTTTCCAGAGACTACAATCAACACTACTAAAAATTCATAGACAATATTAGGATTAAAGTACCTTCATAATCTTGTTCATTGCCTGAGCAAGAAGTGGCTTTGACCCCGGGAACCAATTACCAAATGCAGAATGCAAATTATATGCCAGGTCCAGCCCAATCATCACTCCTGCAGGGACACAAATGAGTATTCAAACCAATACAAGCATTTTATGCTCAAATAAAAACAACTGACGGGAACACAAACATACCGGTTGGAGATGGATATATGGACATGTTGTCAGTTGTATAGTCCATAAATTTAGCCCGAGTATACCGCTCAATATCATGAGAATCATAATCTCCCCAGCGAAGCTGTACATCTATCCAGTACTTATTACTTGCCTTCTGATCAAAAACATCCTTAGATTCAGCCACAAGACTAGGCTTTGACATGGGCCATCTATGTGCAGCAAAAAGGAGGATGTCTGCACAAGAGCTGTTCATTTTATAACTTTTCCTAGGGTGAATTGTTTCCTTCTGCACAGTCTCAATTTCCAAGGCATCCAACTCTTGATCCAAGACCTGACAGAGATCCATGACTACACTCTCATGTATCTTTTGCCACAAATGGGCTCGGAAAATTTGGATCAATGATATCTTCAAAGTTGGAATCTTCCCATGCATGAATATTCCAGTAAGATCTAACTGCACTTGGAAACCCACATATACGTTGGCACGGTTAATTGTAGGTGACCACCAAAGAGTAAACCTTCTATTAGGGATTTGATTGAGACCAGATCTCTGTGCGTTAGTTAACTTCTTATACTTCATTGATTCCTCAAAACCAGATGCCTTCTCCCAGAAGAGACCTTCCCAGGTAGGAAAGCTGAAATCAAAAACGAAGTCAGTTTCTGTTGTGTCAATCACGAAAACCCAGCATGAGATTCTATAGAATCAAAATAAATAACTACTAATATGGTAGTTGTTCTATAATAACTTCATTACCCCACTTAAGTGCACTAGATTATTCTGCAAACGTCCATGTACATCCCCACCAAAAAAAAAAAATAAGAACATATCATCATAGAACAGTGATGCAATTACTGATGATAGCAACTGATGCAATAGAATAACAACTATAAACTTACTATGTTCCTTTGAATAAGGTATGCTCAAGAATTCCTTCAACACCTCCAAGGGCCTGGATGACATCAGTCCTATAGTTATTCAAGTTCCACAGTTTCCCATCATGCCTTTGATGTGTCCACCAGAAAGGATTCTGTTTCAAGACTTGGTACTGCTTAAAGTCTGTGCGCACTCTCCATCCTTTGTCATAGGCGAGAGTGTGCCGATCCTTCTGGAACAATGTATTTATACGAGGTATTCCCCTGTCCCACGAATCCTGTCAAGAAAATCATTGACACCATTAGAATGAGACATATCATCGTTTCTTTAGTAACTATTTATCCTTAAAATAAATAAATAAATAAAAAGAAGGGACCACTTACTTCCAAATCTTCAAGGGTTAAACGCCTATTTTGTGCCTGAGCTTCCTGTCTCTTCAGCGCATATTCTGCCCAAACACGCTGTGAATCTATGAATTCACTCTCCCAAGGCTGTTGAGAAACAAGAAAGATAATTAGAACAATGAAAAAACACAGAAATAGTGCACGTACATCATTTTACACCCAAGAAATTTGATTTGAGATACCTGTATGTACCGATAAAGATTTGGAATGAGCTGGTCCTCTTCATGGCTCATACCACTCCTAAAATGAGTAACACCTACATCTGTTTGCTGACTGTATCGGAGATCACTTTGTGGAATCAAGATATGACCCATCGATAACATACCCAAACCTCCAATTTCTTTAGGAGTATAAAATATCACCGGAGGAAATCTGAAAGCAGAGGTGATGGTCAAAAACATATTGTAGCCAAAGAACCTCTACTATTAGAAAAAATATATGCACAAGATATAAATATACCTGCTAGGCATTTTTGAGTTCAATCCAATCTTAATACGGGTCTGGATTTTGTTTTCACATTTAACCAGCAAATCCAACAACTCTTGTGTATGCACAGTGGCTTCACGGAAATATGTCATAAGACCTACACATTTTAACAGACAAAAGTAGAAGTTCAGGAAACAGAACAAAACTACATATTTTTGAATTGTAACAAATATATATTTATATAAAGAGAGATCATGATATGTACCTATGAGAGCAGTATTCCACTTGTTTACAATTTTTGTAAATGTCGTTGAACCTGAAGACATGAGAATCTGCCTCACACGATTCTCAAATACTTTCATGTGTTCATCATCAACTCGTAAGAAAGCAACTGCAGTCCGTTCTTTGGTCTGTTCATTCTGCAAATTCCACACCCCATCTCTAGTGTTGCTGAATGCTTCTTGACTCATCCTAATTTTTGGAAGTATCCGAACCTCAAATCCGCACCTACAGGTCAAGAGCAGATATATCACATTCACACCAAAGCTTTTTCCTCACCAAACAAATATAATAATCAAATACATGCATGACTGATTGACAACACATCACACATGCAAGCACATAACGATGAACAGGAGGATCACTTTAATGCATGTCCCAATGGCGAAAAACTGACATATAAGTAGGTCCTATAAGGAGTGAGCAATACCACATACACGATGAACAAATACTCAACAACTCGGTATTGAGTAAGACTAGGCCAAAATGTGTTGTGATGTTAATAGATTCCCCAGGCTATAGCACCCATAAAAAAGACCTACATTTCTAATAAGATGATAACTAACCAGCTAAAAGACAGACAGGACTACATGCTAGATTAAAAGTACAATATGCAATGAGAAATTAGATACCTTCCCTACATAATGATTATGGCTCTCCACTTGATTAACTACTTTACTTTATAAAGTAAATATCTAATAAGCACTATAATATACATACATGCTGAAAAGCAAGTTTGGATTATCCTTGCTGTAAACGGAAACAAAGCTGTTCTCCCACTCCAATGTTGTGATGCTTCGAGGAAGACGGTTCTTCATATCCCAGAAAACGCTTCTCCCAAGGTTCACTGAAAAGATTATCAAAAAGAAGAAGAAGAAGAAGAAGAAGTTTAGGAAACCATTCTATCTCATTAAAGCAATTACTTTCTATACATACAACTCCCTAATAAAATTAACGGAAAGATCTATACCATCATGCTTCATCAGCCTCATTCTGGCATCCCGTGGCCAGCACTTCTTATTGTTATATCCAACCATATTTTCATTGTTAGGATCAGGATGCTCAGTAAGATACCGCTGGATAAGGTCTCGAGCCTCTTCATGAGTAAAGCGGAACAATATGTGCACCCTATCAATGTATCGAGAATAGAGCCTAATTGGGTGCCGTGTTTCTACTTTTGTATCCCAATAAGTGATGAACTCATTAGGCATCTGTGGTGGGCCAGCAATTTCACTGGCTCGAGTCAACCCAAGAAGCAAGAGATCCAGCACAAGCCCATAGTACTGTACAACAAATGAAGCAAACTGAAGACCACGTATAAGACCATATGAATTTGTGTGACTCATATCCTTATAAGACAACACAACATTGTTTTTTGCAGTCACGTAGTCAGCAATGTTGTGGTCAAGAACCAGACGAAGCAGCCTGCCAAAAAGCAAAAGAAATATCAATTCAGATTTCTAGGTTCTTCCCTGAATGCAATCACCAACAAATCTACACATCAATTACCTGTTTAACATTGTCAAATCAATCTTCTCAAAGAATTTTTCAAACTTTGTTTGAAGCATCACCACACACTGTCCTTCGCTAGTGTCCCATACATTTTGTAAGTTGTTTATGCCCTGACACCATTTATAAACCAGCAGGGGTGGTGGCTCCGAGTCTGCAGGCTTAATCCAGTTCGGGAAGAGGTGACGTTTGTCACCTTCATACCACAAGTACTGGTCAAGATAAGCATCTGTAATCTTCTCGAGTGGCTCAATCTCATAAACAGGAATCAAAGAGCTGTACAAATCCATGAACTCTATGCCAACCTGTTTAGGAGTTTCAATATTAAGACATATTCAAACGTGAAAATTCAAAGTTCAAACAGAAGTCTGTAGTTAACAAAAAGACTTACTTCCTTAAAAGCTCGCTGAGTAAGCAAGTGACGCTTAATTCGTGACAAAGCCTCATGTGGATTATCATAAGCTTGCTCAATGAGACCTAATTCTTCTCTCTGTAGCTGGTTCAATCTCACAGCCACACTATAAGATTCCTTCAACCTCTCCAGAGCAAGTATTAGTAACTTTGTGTCATGCTTGTAAGACAATGGAGGAAATGGAATAGGGGAGAACTTTCTAGACTCCAACCAATGGACCGTTGTAGTGTAAATAGCAACAGCTTCTTCCGGAGTGACATATGGACCATCCTTCAAATAATTGTGCTGCCGCTCCTGCAGTAGACAATCATATAAACAAATAAGTACAAAGAGATAATAGACAATACAACAAAAAGAATACCTAGATGACTTTCAAAATATCAAAATCATAACTGTAAGTAAACGTAATTGAAATGAAGTATGAACCTGTTCTGCCTTAAGCCAAAGGCGAGTCAATCTTCCAAGGTTCTTTCTACAAACTGTCTTATCGACTGTTGCCCCTCTCCTTATACGTTCACGATTATAATGAGCAACATTCGTCCACCAGTCTGCTTTTGATTTCACATAGCGAAGAATCATGTTTTCGATCGGAACTGGCAAACCAGGAACCTGAACATAAGATTACCACAGTGAGAAAGATCAAAGTAACAAATACCAGTGGATATGCAATTGTTAAGAGACAGATGTTACCTTCCAGGGAATATTTGCTTTCCAGCAGCGCCATGCTTCACTAAGATGCTGCAATATTGTTCTAGCTTTGTTCTGCTTGATGCCCTCTGTAATTCAACAACACACCGATACCAGGTAAGAGACATCATATAATGTACCAAATTAAAAATTCAGATAACAAACAGAAAATCAAAGATAATAACAAGTAATCACCTGGCATGGCATCAAGCACATCATGCATAACAGCTGCTCGAAGCTCCAAATCAAAGTGACTTTCAACACGTTGCTTTGTAACAGTCTTAGCTACTCCCTTCGAATGACGCCCTTCGAACTGACGTGCCAGTAAGTTACCCAACCAGCGCTCTAGCAAAGGCACTATACCACGAAGGAAGAATAACCACACTCTCCACATTGGTGCCCAGAACCCACATCCAGGTCCTTTACCCACTGGCCCAGTATTGAAGCGGTAATAGATCAAGTGCTTCAGATCTTTGCACATTCTGATCTGCCGCATAAGCCTGTACTTGTAACGATACATGCCAGTCAACTGGCCAACATGCGAAAAGGTATACTGCAACCCATCAGCCAACTGGAAAGCATCCACATTACCCAACCGGAACTGAATATTGGCATCAACAACTAACTTTGTCAAACGTAAGATCTCACGGCACAGATGGAAGGCATTGCCAAATCTTGACTTCTTACGTTCCTTAGTAGTTAGGGTCTTGACAGGCTTCAAATTGAAATTATAATCCAGATGAAGATAATTCAGATTTTTTCTATGTATCAACAAGTTAAGCATGTTGTAACCTTGCTTACACACTTGGAGGCCAGCCTCAGCCCAGTCAAGCTCAGTAGTTTGGAAAAATTTAGTTGCTTGAAGAGAACGGAAAAGATGCTTTTTCTTTTGAGCCTTAGGCGGTCTATGATGTAGCTCATTTAGCACAAAACATTTTAATAACTTTTGATAACTGACCCGAACTTTGACTGGGTATGATGGAGGACTGCACAAAAAGCAACCAGAACAAAATCAGATCATATGTCGAAGTACAAAATGTAAAAACAGAGCTAGGAAATAAAACAGAATCTGCACAGCATGAGAGAGAAGAATAATATATTACCAGTGCTCCTTGTACCAATCTGAGACCAAGGGTATATCTTCAGCCCGTCGCATCCGACCAGATCTCATGTTAAAGGGACGGGGGGCAAATAGCAGAGAAACACCTGCAGCTGTGGTATCAGTATAAAGTTGGGTGTCTTTCAGCAATGGTTCCACCCCTTCTGGCAAACTGAAATCATCATCATCTTCATCATCATAATTTTTCTTCTCTCGACGTTCTTTGTTAGTGCTGGTTATGGGGTGTATCAAAGGATCATAATAGAACGCAGGTAGGTCAGGATCCTCAGTTTTTATGTACATAATCATAGGTGTGTGGTAGATACAAAGCCTCACTTTCCTAGGCCTATTATTATATAGATGAGGGAATGCAATCCTGTACTCTGTCCTCAGAGGTGATCTGATGATAAGCTTGTTGATGTCATTAAACTCATTCCAGTCTTCATCCCCTTTCTCCATGTCACGATACAAAGGCTCAAACTTTGGACCACCTGCAAATGTACACCAATAGAGGATTTATTCAAGATTGATGTATTGAGCAAAACCAAAACTAATTCAACTTCACATATCAGCATCACTTAGAGCAATTAGAAAAGAGAAAATAAATAAGATAATTTCCAATAAGAAGTATAGAGCATTAGTATTCTCACATAGTTTCTTATTGAGCCAAAATTCAATATATGAACTTGATGCAGCACATTTTTTTAAATGTTACAATGTGCAATTTATGGTGAAGAACATATAGAACTATTGGACCACACGATCACAACAACTCAAATTTTCCAAAATGAACTCATTTGACATCAACAGTCTTGACGAGTACTCACACAGTTTACCAAAAATCAGGACTTAACTGAGAACCCAGAATACTCTAACCAGAAAATATGATATGCAACATTTTGAAACTTTTATACTAAACAGCAGGTGCTATAACTCCGTTTCCTAGGGTAGGTAATCCTATAAAGTTACCATTCCTCCATTTACAAACCAATAAATTACTAACTCAAAAAATATTTCACATATATTATATTTAGGAGGGAACAATTAGGTGCAAACAACAAAAATCAAGATCAACAAAGCAAGAAACTTACCAGGTATGCACATATTCAATGCTTTGGCAGTGAAGAACGACTCCATGTCAAACAAATAAAAATAATTGCGATCAATTAGATCAGAAAGCAGCTGCCCTGCAAGCCGATGCAGAGTTGCCATGATTGGGAGAGAGAGATGCCATTTCCGGTAACTTGGACCATTGATAAGCTTAGTTTTAACAAGAGGCTTATGGTCATAAAACCACGTATATACAGCTGAATCCTCTTCTTCATCCAACTCCAGCTGAATTGGCTCAAGAGGATCAACATCCAGTAGGTTATCAGCATAATCAAGTGGAGGTTCCTCGTCATCAAAAGGTGGAAAGCGCATCCTCTTGAAATGCCTACGATCCCTCTTCTCTCTTCGCATCATGATCCACATCGTACCCCACTGAGTAAACAAATCATTAGAGGTCCATCAATTATTTCGAAGAAAGAAGGGGAAAAATCACTCCAGCAAATGAGCAAAAAATGACAATTAACAGGAAAAACCCAAACTATTGAATAAGCATCTCGCTCTCATATACTACATATTTTCCTTTCACGGGATTGAATCCAATCAAAAAGACAACACCCTAAAAGATATCATATCCCTTCAACTTTACATAGACTCCAAATAGATATGAAAAATAGAAGTAGATGTGTACAACACACGGAGGATAGAATCAATACCTGTGCCAGATAAATTGGTTCAACAACCCATGGAATTTCATTCACAAATGTGATTGCTCCAGTAATATGGTACAGAACCTTCACATCACGGACCTATAAACACAAATGTTACACAGTAAGGAGATGCTCACAAACAAACTGAAACAGATCTGAACTAACTGGGCAAATAGGGTACCTGTTCCCAAGGCATTGGCATATTCTCAAGAAGCTTGTAAACTGCATGTGGAACAAATTTAAGCGCTCCAAGATAAACACGCTTATCATGTCGATATTTCTTCGAAGACATGTCCCCATGGTCTCTGTAAAAGAGGAAACAAGAATAAATAACAAATACATCCAAAGGCGGCACTAATGATTATAGCACAATGACAATCACATAATTATGGGGACAAACTACGCAGGAAAATGGAAATACAACAGGCGAATATGGGACTATAAAAATGGAACTACCTATATTCATAGCACCCTGAAAAAATTTACAAAATAATTCAAAGCCTGATAGTGCATCGGCACAGCCCCAGCTAGAAAAAAATTATAAAGAAAAAACATTAAAAAAAAATTATTCGAGTTCCAAACAGTTCTCCAGCTATAATTGATTATGCCAGAATTTCAAACCAAAATCACTAATATTATTTTCAAATTTAGCTTTAACGATGACAAATCCTTTGCTCCCAGGCATCAACTCCTAACCATATATGAAGGTAGTTAATAGATCATGCATCCAAACAATTTCTAAAATAAATTAAGCAGGTTTCAAATAAGAATCTAAGCAACTAATTTATCAAATAATATGTTTCCAGGTATCTTTCTCAAGTCTGTAATATCATCTCGTCGTGCGGCAAAGAGTATCAGTAGTGTTGTCAATGATGTCTTGAATCATTTCTCTTTTAAAATGCTATAGATTATCAACTACTAAGGTACTAATTTCTCTAACAAATCAGATATATATATATATATATATATATAATATTCTAAAGTACCGAACCTCTGCAATGCTCATCATCTCTTAGCATGTGAAAAACCTACCAAGTTCTAAGAACATAACTCACTTCATATTGGCTTTAGCTAGAAATTACTTAATTGTACTATAATAAACTCACCAATCATATTATTTTAATGGAAAACACAAGATAAATCTTCTAAGCAACCTTTAAGCTTCAAATGAAGAAGCGAACCGCCTTAGAATCTACAGATTTTAATTTTTCTTGTTCAATATCTACCGACCTAGAGAGTTTTTCACCGACCACAAAAGAAGATCTGAGAAACACAAAAAACCATATCAACACACGAACTCACCTAATGATCTTCCTGACGTGCTCCGGTGGCATATCCTCCTTCTGCGTCTCCACAAACCCGAACTTCCTCTTATCGCCATACCTCTTGGAATTGAGCTGCATCCACTTCCTGGCCTTCTCCTCGAGCTTCGCCTCGGCCTCAGCCGGAGACGGGAGCACCGTGTAAGAAGGTTGGGCCGCAGGCGGAGGCGGAATAGAGGAACCGCCGGTTCCTGGCGGCGCAATCTGCCCGCCGTTGTTCCACATGGTTTTGCCTCTAGTTCGAATTCAAAGTCTGTGCAAAAACCCTAAAAACAGATCGCAGATTTAGTGTTGAAAGAGAGAAAGAACCAGTATTAGTTGTAGCGTCTCTGTAGAGAGTAGAAGGAGAAGACGCGAATAGAGTGTCCGATTTTAGGGTTTTCTGGGTTTTTCAGTGTCTGTTCTCTCAAGAGAGAGTACAGAGAAGAAGTAAGAAAAATGGTGGTTCGTGGGTCGTTTGTTTATAGTAGTACTGATTTTTTAGATAATAATATGGCGGTGGCACGTGACCTCGTCACGTGATATCATTTTTTAGCCTTTGAGCTTATATTGGAAACCGACTTTAAAGTAACAGTAGAGGACATGGGCTGATTAGATGGGCTGGGCTACGAAAGGCCCAACAAACACATACGAAATGATTGCTTTTTAAGAGACTATAGCTTCTCGTACAAATTAATAAAAATAATTTTATAAGAAAAAAATAATTTTTTTAATATATTAATCTTATTTATAGTGAAATTGTGTGAGCATAGCTAAAACAAAAATATTGT
>JAYMTT010000889.1:0-11060 GCA_036898025.1 Hypseocharis bilobata
TATACGATCTAGTATTTGGTTAGTCTGATTAAAAGAAAGAGATGAGATTATACGAAATTATGTAAATCCTAAATTCATATAAATAAGAATTTCAAAATATATTTTTGAAGAAGGTATTTTAAATTTCCATCCAGTGAAAATATGAATGAGACTTTTTTGTTACTTAAAATTAAATGATCATACATTACCCTTAATTTGGGCTTATAAAGAAGTCCCACCAAATATTCCACATTTATACCAAAATCAACATACCAAACAAAATTTCTCTCAAAACAAAAAAACATACCAAACAAAATATTATAAAATAGTAATATTGTAACTAGACAGAAAAATTCCAACTTAATATTCGACAAAAGTTTTCCAAACATTTTTTTTTTTAATTTGAGAAAAAAAATTCAAATTCAAAATTAACTCTATCAATTTACAATTCGGGTGTCTACATTTTGAAGATGTTCAAAACCCAATTATTTTACAATCTACCAACCAAACGGGCCTAAATTTAAAATATGAGTTTCTCAGAAAACATAAAAAATAGCAAAAAAAAATTACGAGAAATACAGTAGAACCTCAAAATACAGAAGAAACGACGTTTTCGTAAGCGTTTATACTATGACGCTGCATAGCAATTTTCTGCATATGTGCAGGGTAATTTCGATAATTCAGGAGAGCTAAGCTAAGCTACTAAATCCTTTCCCGCCAAACCAGAGCTCCCTCACACTCCGTCTGGGCCCTGGAACCTTCTTCGACACTCTTCTTTTTCTTCTCATTTTCTTCTTAGATTCAACAAGCTGCGCAGAAGAGATCGCTCCAATGGTAATTCGATTTTATTTACAATTTGTTGTTAATATGTTAGTAGATTTAGTTCGTAGTCCGTGAAATTTATGTATAAACCCTAACATCGATGGTTTGAAGTTCCTGTGTTGTTTGCTCCGTTTGGTTTCTGAGAAAATGTGAGCAAACGAGGGGAAATGAAGTTTCTGAGTCTTAATTGCATATTATCTTCCAATTTAATACAACGAAAAGTAATTCCGCTCAAGACCACAAGTGTGCTTTACTTGAGGTGAGTAAGTGAGTTCTTTCGGTATTTTTCGGGAAGAAATGCAACGTTCAATTGCTTATTTTGTTCTCCATTTTCTCAGCAACCAAACAGAGGGACCGCTTAAGTGCTAGATTTGTCATTTGGTAACAGATATTGCTTATACGTGTGTATTGAAATTGGAAAATGAAGATTGTAGAAACGAGTTCTAACTTTGTTTTGAAATGGAGTGTAAATTTGTTCCACGAACCACCTATGAACACTCATATGTTTTGCCCCAAATTCCATCTCAGAATTACCATGTATTTTCTGTCATGGAACCTTGTTGTCGTCATATCTCTATGTTTTATGCTATAAGGAATTCATATTTGTGGAGAGAATGAATTTAGTTAACATTGTGATGCAGTCTAAGAAGCGAGGCCTTTCCTTGGAGGAGAAACGGGAGAAGATGCTTCAGATCTTTTACGACTCACAAGACTTCTACCTTGTGAGTGTGCTGTTCAATTATGATACTGAATGAAAAATCTGTATTGCTTTTCTTTTAATTATATCCTGCTAATTGATTGTTTTACATCAATGGGAAGATAATATGTTTCTTTAATAGGATTCTTTTCAGGCTTCTAGCTACTTTTGTAGTTCTATTAAAAGGAAAGTTTGAGGAGATAAATGTGGTTTTCTTATATCCGAATGAGTATTCAACGCAACAAATCTAATTGCATATGTTATATGGTTAAGTGATTAGTTGCGGAACTTAGCATACCCATGATCAATCAAAAGACCGAAAATATCATCTATGCGGAGACAGGCACTTACAGACATGACACCATAAAGAGATTTCATTTTTCTTGATCATTATCTTTAGCCGAAGTTCATTAAGTGTTCCTATGTTGAAATTACTTAAAATCAATAGGAAACTTGAAGTTGTTCCTTATGGTTTGTATAGTGTACAAGGTTTAGATGAGGGACTTAACACTCAACAACATTCAACCCCAAAAGGATGAGAGAAGTTTTCTAACCATGTCCTTGTAAAAATATGATTTAATAATGTATGTTGTTTGATGGCCATGATTTTATCTATTCTGTGCTTCCATACCTTGTAAGTGTTCTTTGTGAGTTTTTCTGCACAGTTGGTACATGTTTTTTCTTAGTGGTAAAGTAGTAACTTATGCATTTTGTCATTGATTTCAGCTTAAGGAGCTTGAGAAGTTAGGGCCCAAGAAAGGTGTAATTACTCAGTCAGTGAAAGATGTTGTCCAGAGTTTAGTGGATGACGACCTTGTCTCAAAAGACAAGATAGGAACTTCTGTGAGTAAACACTTCCATACATGGATCTTAAATCTGAATGCCACTTCTTATTGTACTTTTGTGGTAGATGGTGTGAGTGCAAGTAATTTTATATGCACAAGTGAATTTTGGAAACTTAATCATTTAAATAATCATCTAAACTATGTTGGGATTTTGATATACTGATTATCTGGGACCAATGTGCATTCTGAAATCCCAGGTATACTTTTGGAGCCTTCCTAGCTGTGCTGGAAATCAGGTAAGACTGTAAGAGTACGACGTGTACTTTTTGACCTGAATTCAACAAAGTTAATTTGTATTTTCCTACTCTTTACTATACTTCTCGTCTTAGTTTTCTGTACATTTTTATTGTGTAACAGCTAAGGAATGTTTATCGCAAACTTGAATCTGATCTCCAAAGCAGTAAGAAGCGCCATGCAGAACTTCTTGATCAGTGTGACACACTAAAGAAGGGACGGGAGGATTCTGTTAGTATATTGAGTCACATTTCTTATCATGATTCAGATTACTTTTCAATCATACGATTTCATGTCCTTTTCTGTCTTGACTCTTGAGCTTTCATCAGGATGAACGAGAGGAGGCCTTGGGTAAGCTAAAAGCCATTGAACTGAAGTATAATGAGCTGAAGGTTGGATTACATCCCAATCCTTTGATATGCATGAAGCAGTGTAAACATTTTCTTTGAAATTGTAACAATGCTTAAGGTTTACTTTTTCAGGATGAAATGGGACAGTATGCAGACAATGATCCAGCTGCCTTTGAAGCAATGAGTACTTAAGCTATTTATTTTTTATCGTCAACTATTCGTCTAATTCCTCTCTGGGAATTAGCATTAAGTGCAAAGTCGTTAGTTCAATAAGTTATAGGTGTACTCATCAACTGTATTAATTTTTTCAGAGAAAGCAATTGAAGTTGCCCATGCGGCTGCCAACAGATGGACAGGTTTTACCATTTAGACATATATCTATTCCCTTCTTTTCTTTTTCTTTTTTCTTTTTTCTTTATCCTTTTTTCTAAATACATGGTATTTTGCACTCTATTCTATACGGTTCTTAATTATTTTGACAAAATCTCTACAGACAACATCTTCACGGTACGACAGTGGTGTTCAAACAACTTTCCTGAGGCCAAGGAGCAGCTTGAAAACATGTACAAGGAGGTATATTTTTTAATTTCTTCAGTATGTATGTGCCTATACTCATAAATTGTGAAGCAGCAAATAAGTCTTGCCACCATCTGTCCAGCTGCAGTAGGTGTCTCATAACTATTTGTGTTTGTTCACTCTGTATGAATCATGGGTGAATGAGCTTAGGCCCCACACCTATCCATAAGTGCCGTGGGTGTGTGCATTCAAGGACCTTCTGGGACATGGTTGGATCGTATCCTGTGGTTTTGCATTTAGTTCTAATCAGATTCATTTCTTTAACTTTTCAGACTCCAAATCCCACTGCTAGTTATGTGACTAAGTGCATGCTGTCATCCTGTACTCCATTTGCTAGCCTTTTACTTTTAGCAATATTTTTTGTTTACTTCATAAAGCAAAAAAGACCTTTCCCTGTTTTGGTCATTTCTAGTTCACTAGACACGAATGGAACTAGAATGTGCTCTTTTAGTTCCTTGTAGAAACATTAGCAGCAAGCATCTTTGTATTTTTAAGCTAAGCTATTCATCCTTTGTGAAATCTCTCTTTGTTCACTGACATCTTGCGTTTCAAATTTAAATGCAGATAGGAATAACAGATGATTTTGATTATATAGAGCCATCGCCTGCAGTTCCACTCAGCTCAGTTGGTGATTAGATACTGAAAGAGAATCCATGTTGATATATTTCTCCTGGACATTAAGCACAGGTATTACACAAATGGACTTCCATGTTCCCTCCAGACATTTACTAATAGTAAGACCGGGCTGCTGTCTTTATTAGAAGTTTATCAAATAGTAATGTTTACTTCAAAATAGGGTTATTTGATGCTTGGTGACATTATTTATAGTAGAGATTGGATCTGGTGATGGAAGTAATTTCTGGATGTTGATTGTGATTTTATTTTCTGAATTAAAGAGTCAAATGGCTTTCATTTCTCAAGCAGTATTACAGACTCTATGGTTGCTACTTCCCTCAGGATACTCAATAGCTTTCATTTCTCAAGCAGTGTTACAGACTCTAATGTGTTACTGTTACTTGCTATTTTTTCTCCCTTCCGGTGTCAAAAACGGGATGTAACCTAGACTTCACACAGTGAATATATGAATGGCATGATATGATTGTATGCATTTACTATGATTTCAGAACCGGATATAGCAACTGCTGCACAGAGAATGTGCTGTTAAAGAGTTGCTTACAGCACATAAATGTGTGTTTTACGCGTGACATTGGGTTGGGTTGGGTTGGGTTGGGAAGTTCATCGCAGGCAAAATCAAGCCAACGGTAACCCTCTCCTTGAAATTTGAAAAATCGACAACTATTTTATTTATTCCTCCAAATACTTACTAATTAAAAAGAGAGGAGTCGATGCAGAATATTCCAAACTCTCGCCTCTCAATCATCTTGGGCATGTGGTAACAGTGAAGTTATATTAGTATAAAACAGCTCAACACCACCTGGACTCGTAACGTTCGTCCGTCATCCCCCCACACATGGCGCAATCAACGGTTTATACACTGCTCTTGGACCCCATCACTCTTTTTCATTTTTGTTTTTCTGTTTTCTCGAGACACCTGCTATGTGCTGCTAATTATATTATTATACAACAAACAATACAAATATAATTAGCGGTTCGGTTGGGATGGGTTGTGCCGTTTCTTTACAGAAAGAGATTCTATCAATCACTCCCTCAGCCCTTGTTTTTTCCTCTTTTTAAAACCCAGCAATGCAAGCCCACGCCACACCAAGGTCTCACTCGACTCGGCATTACCTTTCAAATTCAGGCGAAGTGAGCTTCTCTGTTCTGAGTTCTCACTTCTGTTCTGATTAGAATCAATTCAATTATGGGAATTTGTAGAGTTTATTCGGTCGCGATGGCAATAGTGGGACTCCTCCTGGCTATAGTTGCTCCATCCATCAACGCTCAGAATCTTGTTCCTGCTCCTGCACCAGCTCCTTCAAGTGATGGTGTGTATTTTCGATTTCTCTTTTTCTTAAATAAATATAAATATAATACAAGAGGGAAACTAGAGTCTAATGATTATGGTTTTGCAATTAATTTGCATTTTCAGGGGTGGCAATCGATCAAGGAATTGGCTATGTGCTCATGCTTCTTGCTCTGCTTCTCACTTACATCATTCACTGATCTTATGAATTCTGGAAAAAAAAATAGTGAAGAAGATCGTCCCAACCATTAATTGATAGTGGTCTTCTTATATTTGTTATTTCTTCATAGTTCCTCCCCAATATCAAGATTTATTTTTGCAGTTTTTTTTTTAATTTGTTTAATATAATATTTGATAAGATAATAGGGTATGAATATGATGGATGGCAATTTAACCCAGTTGCTCCGTGGACATCAATGATCAACCGGGGTTCATCAGTCCTAGTAGCTAAATGCAACAAAGAATTATTGATTGATTTTCAACTACAAATAAGCAGAAATGCATAAGAAATTAGTAACTAGTAGAACCATAAACCTGTACACGCACAATTACGACAGTCGATGGATCAAAAAAATTCCTTGAAAGGAAAAAGAAAAGCAGATTATACCACTAAATCTATAAGAGGCCATATTTGATTGCGCCCTGCTTAAAAATAAAACCCCAGTGGTTTGGGATCCTTCCCCAGCCATGTTTTTACAAAATTCAAAAAGATTTGAATTCTAAATTACTCATTAGTCATTAGTGCTCCCTACACTAATCAAAATACCATATAGTAGTACTACTCATTAATCAATGTAATTTTTATTTTATACTAAATAGAATAATAAATAAAAATGAAGTTGCAGTCAGAATTTGCAAATAACCATTCAACAACATATTTCCTAATTCTATGCAAATCGAATATAATGCCCAAGAATGACTGATATTTATTAGTACTATATGCCTCTTATGTACTTTATAAGAAATATTGGCTTTGGTGATACGATGCTCCGGTGATAAAATCAAAAGAAATAAAAAGATAAAACTTGTTCGAATCTCCAGAAAGCAGAATACAAGTTTTAAAGGGGGCAACATCTGTTTATGCCACCTTTATATACATTGTTCGTCTAGCAGTGAATCCACACACAAATCTGGATGCATGAAAAGGGCAGCAGAGACCCCAAGACATATCTTTACATAAGATCCTTCTGTGATGCACAATAGTATCTGCAGAAGCCCAAGATTAATATATCAAATACTAACACTGGATACCAACACGGAAAGTTGAATTATACGAGTGCTTATAAAAGTTCTGAAGATTGTATACAATATGTTGAATTTTATAAGCTGAATAACAAAGACACTGACAAGGGATTAATAATACAAACTGCAAAGTAGACATGACCAACAAGAAGTGGAAAGTAGACCAAGTGCATTACTGATTTCTATACTGAAATTCAAATAAATAATAACCGGACCTGCTTAAAGTGCCATCTCTGCCTGCAATGCAGCGAGTTCATCTTCCTCAGCAGTACGCTTTTGAGGAACAGGCCGAGCTGGTTGCTTGCCAGCTGGGACATGCACTGGCGCTGCAGGAGCAGTAGTTGCAGGCTGAAGAAGCTGTTCCTCCAACTCAGCACCTTCCAATTCTTCCAGTTCTGCTTCCAGCTCATCCTGAATGACAAACATAATTTGAATCAATATACTGAGTGGTAAGAAACTAAGAATATAATGAAGAAAGAATCTTTTTCAGAACCAAGTCATATTTATGTAGAAAAAGGTACCTCGTCAAAATCAGCTGCTGCACCAATGGGAGTTGACAATGCTTCCTGAATCTGCTTCATGTTCTCAGTCTGCTCATTGATCTCGTCCATCGTCTTGTCCACATTATCAATGTTCCTGCAAAAAAGATGATAAATTAGCAGCACTTCTCACTAAAACACCACAAAAAGAACTGACAGTGAAATATAACTATAGAGACAGTGAATGATGAAATAAAATAAAAATGCTACTCACGTTGCTTTCTGCATTGCCTTCATTGCAGCTGCTCCGGTTCTCAATGCATCTACTGTCTCAGTTGTGGCTTTGGCCCCCTCTAACATAATCATCTGCAACATTGATATAAGTGACATGCCAACTACAGAGTCATGCAAAGCAGAAAAAAATCGACAGATAACTCCTTAATAAACCATAACAATTTAAGTTCACCTGATCATGGATCCGCAGTTGGAAATTTCCAAGCTGCTCTATTTGCTGTTCGTACAACCTCTTTCTCTTCAAACATTGTATAGCCGCTGCGTAACCAAGCAAAACTTAGGACAAAAACATTTGGAGATCTAAAGCTGTAATAAACTAAAAGATGATGGGAAAAATAATTTATTCATAAGTAGGATGATGGGGTTCATAAGTTTCCTGAACTCAAATCACATTATTGTGACTTTTATTTCTAGGAAAGATATATGACTACCAAGAAATTGGTAGCTATGATGAAAGTGAACCTAGCAGCGTGAATAGAAGCGAACTCTGAGATAACAGACAAAAGATTCTCATTGCAGGCAGCAGAATGGCTTGGCAGTGGTGGAAATTATAATGGTGGGACGATCATGTTGATTGTGATCATAACGTGGTGGTAAATGAGTTTTGACAAGGATAGAAGGGTCCTGGTGAAAACAGTAGGCAAGTATGGTGACTATGTTGTAACATAATTGCGGTGAATGAGAAGGTGGTGGTAGTAGAAGTCTGGCTAGCAAAATTGTCAGAAGCTAAGATTTTAATCAAAACCTTTTTTACATAGAATTTAAAGTTCCAATGAATTAAAATACCAAATAAAAAATCTGGGGGATTAGCACAGGTTTTGTCCCTCTTGGCCCAAACAAAGAAATTTTGACATTTGAAATTCATGAATCTTATCCTACAAAAATATCCCACGTAAAATTCCTCATTCCAAACATAGGATTGGAAATTTTCTGTCACCTTACTAGGCTTATCTCACTCCAACGGAACAGCTATAGCACAAATGTAATGACATGAAACAATAATATTTACGGGAAAGAGAAAGACCTAATGTACTCAAACCAAGGTAATTCCAGAATAAACAGTCTCATATAGGATAGACAATATTGCGATAGTGGTCGGAGAAGACAATTAGCAAATACAACATAATATTAAATTTTGGTAGTAATGCAAAAATATAAATTCAATAAGAGAACTTCAAAACTATTACTTAAAGAATATTCTATTAAAATAAGAACTTCAAGAAATCTCCTTATGAAGCAAAAGTCACTGCAGCCATACCCCTCTTGTTCTTTGCTCTCGTAAATTCCTTAGCCTTTTCGACCTCTGCAGAGGCTTTCTTTATCAGCACCTTCTCCTTTTTCTCAAACATTTCAAGCGTCTATAAAATGAAAAGGAAATATAGTTAGATTCAAGGAAAATAGCAATTGATGATCAAATTTATGCATCTACATTGTTAGCAACATTCAAAAAAATAAATCGTTGTACCACAATCAATTCGTACAAAGAGAACAATAATGGTGTTGAATGAAGTAACAAATTGAAAGAGTTTCTGCATATGAAAAAAAATCTAGTGCCCAACTTCCCATTCCTGTTTTATAAAGCTGCAAACTCAAAACACAGTACACGCATTCCACTGATGAGAAAATGAAACTCCTGAAAATTTGGGAGCAACTCCTGTTGTGGTTATCTGTCTCATTAGTGAACTTCAAAGAGTATGCATGTCTTCCCATGCTAGAATCCAATTCTGGTCTTTGAGACGAGCTAAATTCCAGCATTTGCATCATTCTTTTGTGTAAAGTAAATTATCACACCATGTGATACACAATACCACAATAATTTGAACACAGCTCAAGAAGGGCATAAGCAGCTCAAGAAAACCCGTAGAAAGATGTAAGAAGATCAAACATTTATCATTCTGAAACGCCATCCGTTGCTACTGACTAAGAAAACCCGTAGAAAGATGTAACACGACCCTTGATCTAGTATCCTAACCCACTCAATAACATAATCCAGTATCATAATCTACCACCGAACCCCATAATCACTGGAAGCAAATTAATCAATGTAACTACTACCAGGCTCAATGCAGTTACAACTTAACAAGTACACTTCCACAACACATACTAATTAAGCTCGTTAGCTACAAACATCACTCAAACAAATAGTTAAACGTGGGTCCATAGCTATTTTGAAAAAATAGAACAGAACATTCATGAGGAACTCAATAATTATAGACGACAATTCCAGATTATTCAATAAAAGATAAAAACACTCACTATGAAATTTGACATCAGTAATTATGATTCAAACTCATCACATCAGGGAAGATAGAAGGAAGCATTTTCATGTATGAATATATATAAATTCTAAAAAAGGTAATTCCAGGTAAATGCAAGGAATATTATCCATATTCAAAGCAAATAATTTGACATGCTAGATATAACAATACCAATCAAAACTAACCATCAATCACTTCGCCAAAACCAGAAAATGCTTCAATCTTCCTATGCAGAACTGTGATTCATTTTCTAATCCCATAAAAAATATAAGTAATTTAATTTACCATGACTCTATCATCTACAGTGCTACATCTAGAATTTCAATAGCTTCCACTCCTTCTCATTCACATATTGTCTCCATCAAGCCTTCAACAAAATATTACAAATATGAATACAAGAGAAACCCCAAAATTAGCTCACCAATTAAGCAGACACAACAAATTATTCCAAAAATAGCTTGCCTTGAAAATTTGAAGTAGAAGAGAAAGAGGAAAACCTGCTTGAGATCTTGTCGAGACAAATTGGACATGGAAAAGAATTTGGTAGCGTCATAAGCTCATAATGCCTAGTAGAAAACCCAAAAGACTTCGTTTTCCCATTTTTTTCTCTGTTTCTGCATTTTCTCGGAAACCAAACGGATGCTTACCTGGTGACGCTGATCGGCGACCTGTTCTCTGTCGTTAAGGATGCGAGGTTTTTTCTCTTTTCGCTTCCGTTTCCTTGAATTCGAAGAAACCCTAGTTTCTTGGTCCGGGTGATTGGGTTCGAAGAAACGAGAGTAGTAGGAAGAAGGAGAAACCCTAAAACGGGTATAATAGGAACGATTGAGGACGCGAACAGGGTCTACGAAAATGGCGTTTGAGGTCTCAAATCGGTAAATTCCGGAATTGAAGAAGATAGAGACCTTTTCGTCGTCTTCGTTGGTGGATTTCGAGTCCTCCATTGCCGGAGCTCTGTATTACTCTCCAGTCCACTGTTCTCGGTCACGGTTTCTCTAGTCTCCACTCTACAGCGTAGAAGAAGCAGTCAACGGGTCAAGTATTTCCAGGTCAAATAGAACTTTCCACTGCGGGCTGATCCGACCGGAATCGGGTTGTGCCTCGGGCGGGTAAACTTTGCAGCTTGCAGCTCAAGATTGAGCTCATGACTCATGAGTCATTTTTACACTTTATGTCCCAAACAAAGCACCAATTAATTTCCCAATTCAACTTAATCCAATTTTTTTTTTTACTATAATATTTAAGAAAATATTTATAATCTTATTATGTCATTTCGGAGTATTAAATTTAACAAATTTAGGACCAGCAATTTTGAGTTTATTTTCTAAAGCCTGTTTTTTTTTCTCGCGCCTTGATGGTT
>JAYMTT010000890.1:0-11057 GCA_036898025.1 Hypseocharis bilobata
CGGCAACTTCACCACAATCCTCAGTCCTCGCCGCCTGGTTCTGGTTCTCTACAGCTCGCCCGCTCAGCACCTTCCCTCCGGTGATCTCCGGTCAGTTCCCAACTCACTCGCTCTTCCCAGTAATTGCTCTAGTTTCTATTTGTATTGTATAATTGATAATTAATGGAAAAGTTAGAGACTTTATGATTGTATAACTGTAATCAGTCATGGAATTCGAACCTCTGACTATTGGGAATGATGAGGGTATTGAATTTGAGGTGGGTGATTCAGGGGGTGAAGATGGTGTTGATGGGTTTGATTTAGAACACCCAGATGAATACGATGATTTCAATGATGATTTGAACGAAAGCCCCAATTCTGGAAATGTTTTAACTTCCAGTGAGGACCCTAATCTTGAACCCTATGAGGGTATGGAATTTGATTCTGAGCAGGCAGCTCGAATTTTCTATAATTCGTATGCTCGTAGGATTGGTTTTGGTACCCGGGTTAGTGTGTATCAGAGGTCCCGTCGTGATGGGTCCATCATTTGCAGGCAAGTTGTGTGTTCCCGTGAAGGGTTTCGCCGCAGGCGTGGTGAGAGTAGGTCGAAACGGCAGAGGACGGTCACTAGAGTTGGGTGTAAGGCGCAGATGACTGTTAAGAAACAGAGTTCTGGGAAATGGGCTGTGTCGAAGTTCGTGAAAGAGCATAATCACGAGCTTGTTCCACCTGATAAGGTGCATTGCCTCCGGTCACATAGGCATGTTTCGGGGTCTGCTAGGAGTTTGATTGATACGCTGCAAGCAGCCGGGATGGGTCCAAGTGGGGTGATGTCTGTGTTGATTAAGGAGTCGGGTGGAGTTAATAATGTTGGTTTTACTAAAGTTGATTGTCAGAATTATATGAGTGGTGGCAGGCAGAGGACACTTGGAAGTGGGGGTCACCATGTTCTTGACTATTTGAAGAGAATGCAGGCTGAGGATCCTCATTTCTTTTGTGCCGTCCAGGGTGATTTTGACAATCCGACAGGGAACATTTTTTGGGCTGATGCGAATTCTAGAATGAATTATAACTATTTTGGAGACACTGTTACATTTGATACAACATATAGAATGAACCGTTATCGGGTGCCATTTGCTCCATTTATGGGATGGAACCACCATGGACAGCCTGTATTGTTCGGATGTGCATTACTCCTGAACGAGTCTGAAGCCTCTTTTATATGGTTATTCAAGAACTGGCTTGCCGCAATGTCTGGTCGCCATCCCATCTCAATCACAACAGACCAGGATAGAATCATAAGAGCAGCTGTTGCGGAAGTCTTCCTTGGAACCCGCCACCGGTTTTGTAAGTGGAATGTCTTAAGGGAAGCCCAGGAGAAATTGTCTGATATTTATCCCTCACACCCTAGTTTTGAAGCAGAGTTCCATAGGTGTATCAATGTTACACAGACAGTTGATGAGTTCGAGTCCTGCTGGGAATCCCTTCTTGAAATGTATGATCTTTGGAACAACGAATGGCTTCAGCTAATGTACAATGCTCGCCATCATTGGGTGCCTGTTTATCTCCGAGATGTATTCTTTGGGGAGCTGTCCATAATCCAAGGAAGTGATAGTATAAACTCATATTTCGATGGGTATATAAATGCATCAACGAACATTCAGGTCTTGATCAAACATTATGAAAAAGCAATTGCCTATCGTCATGAAAAGGAAGTAAAGGCAGATTATGATACAATCAACACTGCACCGGTCCTTAAAACGCCATCTCCTATGGAAAAACAGACAGCAAGTGTTTATACAAGGAAGATTTTCATGAAATTCCAAGAGGAGTTAGTTGAGACTCTTGCTTATGCCGCAACTTTAATTGATGATTCAGGATCTGAAACTATGTATCGAGTGGCCAAATTTGGGGAAGACCATATAACCAACTTGGTACGGTTCAATATGTTTGAAAAGAAAGCTAATTGTAGCTGCCAAATGTTTGAGTTCTCAGGCATTATTTGTAGGCATATACTAGCAGTATTCAGAGTAACAAATGTTCTTACCCTTCCATCTCATTATATCTTGAAACGGTGGACAAGAAGTGCCAAAAGTGGAGTTGTATTGGATGAGAACATTCTTGGATTACCAAGTAATTCCCAAGACTCATCCGCTGCTCGCCATGACACTCTTCGCCGAGAAGCCATGAAATATGTAGAAGAGGGGGCAGAATCAGTGCATGTTTATAATGTGGCAATGGATGCTCTTCATGAAGCTGCAAAAAAAGTTGCTTCTGCAAGGAAACACGGCCTTGGGATCCCACAGAATACACAGGTATCTATTGTCAGTTCTTTAATCATTAGAATTTTCATTCTGCTGCATATACACTCAATGCTCTTTTCTTTCCTCTTATTTTTTTTTTTATAAGTTTCCACAAATATGAGCCTTTTTTGCTACGAAGTTAAGATATGTTAATAATGCAGTGATAGCAAACTTACGAGGAATTCAATATTTGAGGAAAGAGAAATGGAAAATAATTCCGTAGGCCCCATCAAATGGATAGTCATACGAACCATAATAATTTAAATTATTTAATACCCACTGTGTCCTTCAATCCTATGAATCTAACTGGAAAACGCTATTTCTCATACCCGATCTTATTATTTTTTTATTTTATTATATTGCTAGTAATTAATAGTTAACCTCTGCCTCATAGTTGTGAACTTTCAAGAAAGCTAAATGTTAGGTAACCAAGAAATGCCACACTCTTCGGAAAGAAATAGCCGAAATGAGAATGATAAGATGTATGTTGAAAAATGGAAAGTATAAATAATGAGGGCATTCTTTGTAATCCAGATATGCTTACCACTACCCTAGTCCTTTCATTTCTTTTTCCAGTTCCTTCTTGGCAACTTTGCTTCCTCTAATTTTGACACTTAACAGCAGATTCGTGACTATAGAATGTGAAAAGGCTTGAATAGCAATCATTGCAGTGTTGATTTGGGCATGTCCGACTCTTCAGTACGCTACACTAATGCCTACCCATGTCCAACACTCATTTGGACTCATCTAAAGAACTCATTCTTATTTCACCTTAAAGAAAGTGCAAAATCATGAAGATGTTATGCATTTTTTTTCAAGAAAATTAGATATAGTTATTAACTTACGGTTATGGTACTGCATTTTACTCTTTCTTGCAACCAGAGTTATGATAAACATAAAAATATTTGTTTCATGCTATGTAGCGAAAGAAAACACATACGTAGCCATGTTCTTAATTCTTATGTTTAGATTTTTCTGGAGTTGCCATGTCTAATACCTCGTCCATGTAAACAAATTACAGCCAATAAGAAATGAACCATCGGAACAATGACAAATTACTCAGAGCTCCCAGTTATAAAAAAGATCTACTATATAATTGATTTGTACCACGGGTTCAGAGCAGCATCTGAATGGAATTGCTTGTTAGCAGTTTGTGAAGGAGGCATTTTTTTTTTTTTTTGGTGGGTAAACTTCACTTGTGAAGTAGGCATTTGGTTGAGGGCTTTGAGCCTTATGGTAAAATTGAAAAGTTTACCCATTCTAATGAGTCTCTATTGAGTCAATCGACTCATAACTTTCAAAGACAATCAATATCTATTTGAGCCCTCTTGGTAGTAGGAGTATGTCTTGGATATGTCTATTATGTTATGGTTGGAGTCCTACTCATGGTGACCTGATCAAGTTGGGGGAAGCTGTAGGTATTATTTCGACCAAGTTTTAGGAAAAAGAACATCTTAGCACACTGGCTCCGTGTGTGTCAGATCTTAGCATACTGGCTATATGTGTGTGTGTGTTCGTATGGTGATTCTGTGATAGATCAAGACAGTGAGTCGTCATGCACTAAGGTTTCGTCCATGAAAAATCAGATCCATGGTTTAGATAATTCTGAATCATTCCAGCTAACCGTCTTATACCAAAAGCAGCACATCTTCATTCAGTGTCTAAAAGAAGGCATGGTACTTACAACCCTTCTGGCCTTTCTGATTTTTTGTCAATGCAGAACTGTTTGCTGTGTAACAGAAACTTCTATTCCTGCAGTAGGATTTGCCTCTAATATAGCTTTGCATTAGTTTGTTTGTTTCCTTGCCTTGAGTTTTTGATGGGTTACTATCCTCTATGTAGATGGGTTAAAGTGAATTATTTACCTCTTTAACCATCAGTATTTTCAGTTAATATAAGCTCATGTCAATTTTGCTTTGACTAGTTCCCAGTAATTTCCTAGTCTGATTACTTTCACACACTATAACAAGGGGCCATATCTTAGGCAACATGCATGTCGATGTCCTCCTGACCAGGTCCTATTTTAGAGGAAAGGGATGCTAGGTTCTAAATTGCGCTTTGGGATTCTTTTTTAAGGAGAATGATTATCCTGCAAGAGCTTCACATCTTGTTGGTTCCCATGCGAACCTGCAGATTACCTTTTGCCCTCCGCAACGCAAAGGAAAAGCTCAAATAACCATAGGACGTCATTAACTAAGGGTGCTTGTGTGTGTGCGAAAGAATAAACGGATACTATAAAAATGTTGTTCCAGCTGTGAATTTCTAAGAAACTCATAGTTCCTTTAGCTAGAGCTGGTTAATCAAAACAAAAATGGTTTAGATTAGTAGATATGAGAGCAAGTTGGAATTTCTTACATGGGAAGTTTGCATACTTAATCTGAAAGATTATGTACGGTGATGAAACTTTATTTGGGAACTTATTTTGGTAAATCCTGTCTGAAGGATTATGTACTAGTCTGATCTTGGTGCTAATTCGTGCATGGCATCTACATGGAATAGCACTTGGTGGTATTCTAGGTGGCATTTAGCATAAGCACATTAACCACATTTGCTCAGTGTTATACAAGATTTGGAAGTTGCAATAGCTTCCTTTTTATCTTTCAGTAGGTTATTTCTTTTATCCATTAGGTCATATATTTGATTCTATGGTTTGTGCATGATCTTTTTTGTCATTACAGTTTTCTCTCTTTACTCTTGTAGGATCAGGACAAGAAAATTCAGGAACTGACAACAGAATTGGAAATTGCAAGTCAGCAGTGTGAAGCATATCGAGTCAAATTGCTAGCTGTTTTGAAAGATATGGAAGAGCGGAAGTTAAAGATAGCTGTAAAGGTTCAGAATGTGAGGCTCAATCTAAAAGGATGATTTCAAGGGGCAATAGTAGCTCCATTCTCCATCATCCGAATGTAAATTAAATGTTGTAATGAGAAATTTTTATGGAGATAGGGTGAGTCAAACTTAGATTTGCCTCTTCTTTACTCTTTTTTGTTGTATACTGTTTAGTTCTAGAGAAGGTACAAGTTTTCTGAAGTAACCAAATGTAACTGTAGAATAGATATCTGAGGTGAGTGTAGAATAGTTGTCAAATAACCTTGATGTACTCGACTTGAGTTATTCAGCAGAAATAGATTCCTATGTATTAAGTATGCAATCTTTTCTGCAGCAATCGGGGAGTACAAGATACACTTTTAAACCTAATATTTTCTTAAAGTTAAGTCGAATTCATAGTTTGATTCTAACCTCATCAAATATAACATAATTTTAATTCGTACTAGAAAATGAATCGAATTATTGAAAGAACAAACGAGATAAAAACGTGCTTTTCTTTCAATACTTTGAGCCAACTATCATTAGTGTTAGTAGGATGAGTTGAATTGTAACTGATTTGTCTGGTACAATGAATATTAGAAAAAAAAAGGTCTTGGTACTTGAAATATTATTTTTTTCATTCATTTAAATGAATGCAAATTAGGATATAATTGAGGGACTTAAATGTAAATATGGAAGATATCCCCGCTGCTATTTCAACATTTTGAATTTCAAAAAATGTTCCCGTTGACGCAACGATCAACAATCCCTCCCAACGGTTATGTAACTATAAATATTCGATCTACGCCTACGGTCGCTGCCTCTGTGAGACTCACTGTGACCAATCTTCTGTTTTAGAGAGAGAGAGAGAGAGAGAGAGAGAGAGAGAGAGAGAGAGAATGGAGAAAATACCGACAACTGCATCTGCAATGGAGGCTTTCGAGAAGCTAGAGAAGGTCGGAGAAGGCACGTACGGGAAGGTGTACAGAGCCAGAGACAAGGCGACAGGGAAGATCGTGGCCCTCAAGAAGACTCGGCTCCACGAGGACGAAGAAGGTGTCCCGCCCACCACTCTCCGCGAGATCTCCATCTTGCGTATGCTCTCCAGGGACCCTCATGTTGTCAGGTAATTTGATTCTTGTGCCCTAGGGTTTAGGCTCTTTTCATTTCTTGTTCTGTAATGATGAATTTCTAGGGTTTTGGGGGGTTTCACTTCCATTTTTCTCTTGTTTTTGATCGGAGGTTTTGTGTAGGGTTTTGAGCTAATACAAGATTCATTTCTTTGAATTGCACTTTTAAATCAATTCCTATTTCAAAATTTTTGACACTGTAGCATCAACTGTGTGATTTTTTTATGAAATATCAATTATTATGTGCATTTTGATTATGTTAATTTAGGGTTTATGTTTGTGATATTGATATGCCCTTTCTGCATAGGGCACTGATTGCATCTAGGGATTTAGACCTAGTTTCTTATGGGGTTTCTAGGAGCATTCGGTTTTCTGGAGCTTCTTCTGTGATGATTTCATGCTTTTGGGTTTGCTTAGCCAGGGTAATTTCATTTGTCGTCATTTATGAAATGAAAATGGACAATTACTCATCACTGGTGATTTCTTTTGTGTTAACCAATTTGCTTGGTGTTTACTCACATGGGGAATTCCTTTTAAGCTTGGTGCCAGGACGGGGTTTTCTTAGAACTGTTTTCTATGATTCTTGTCTTGATGATGGATTAACAGATTGATGGATGTCAAACAAGGCCAGAACAAAGAGGGGAAGACAGTCCTTTACCTGGTGTTTGAGTACATGGACACAGATCTTAAGAAATATATCAGGTCCTTCCGTCAGACTGGAGAGAACATTCCTATGCCTATTGTTAAGGTATAGATGCATTCGGTTTCATCTCTCAAGTTGTCCTATAATTTCTACATGTAATGATCCTTAATATGTTGGATAGCGAAACAAAATTAAATTGCAATATTTGTTGATTCTTGATGCAGAGCTTGATGTACCAACTCTGCAAGGGGGTCGCTTTCTGCCATGGTCATGGGGTTCTGCACAGGTAACCTCCACAAAATCCATTTTTCCCCTTATTTTCTTTCAGTAGGTCCTCGATATATTATAACCCTTTTTCTTTTCCTGTTTGAATTCAGGGACCTTAAACCTCACAATCTCTTGATGGACCGGAAGACTATGATGCTTAAGATAGCAGATCTTGGACTTGCTCGAGCATTTACTGTTCCAATTAAGAAATACACACGAGGTACCTACATGTTTTTTCACCACTCCTTTTGTGTGTTTTCAAATAAGTTCTATTAGCATCATCAGCTGTCTATAATAATCTATGTGATCATTATTCCAGATTTTGACCCTGTGGTATAGAGCTCCTGAAGTCCTACTGGGAGCTACCCATTACTCAACTGCTGTAGACATGTGGTCTGTTGCCTGCATTTTCGGTAAAGATCATTTCTCCATAGAATTATTTATCTTCAATTGAAATTGTTCATTTGTCAATTACAAATTTCCTTATCCTGTTCTTCTGATTTCTAGCTGAACTGGTGACAAAGCAAGCACTCTTCCCTGGAGATTCTGAACTGCAACAGCTCCTACATATTTTCAGGTGCATTAAAACAGTGACACAGCTGTGAGCTCTTTTAGGATGCATTTAATCTGCTTCACTGAGTTGACCTTTTTTGTGCTTTTTGTAATATTGCAGGTTATTGGGTACTCCAAATGAAGAAGTATGGCCTGGTGTAAGCAAACTAATGAATTGGCACGAGTACCCTCAGTGGAGCCCTCAAAATCTCTCAAAAGTTGTTCCCAATTTGGATACTAATGGGCTGGATCTGCTTTTGGTAAGCTGAGACCCTCCTTATTGTTGTCTATTGATATTTTCATCTCCAACATAATTTGATAAGGCTCATGTGAAGTACTGGTATAGACATAGCATCTAATGATTCGACTTGTAGTTGCAATAACAGTGGCCATGGTTTAACTGAGCCAGTTTCAGTTAATTGCATTCTACTTCATAACTGATACCAACAATGTTCATCTTTGCAGCAAATGTTGCAGTATGAACCATCGAAGCGGATTTCAGCAAAGAAAGCTATGGAACACCCCTACTTTGATGATCTGGACAAAACCTATCTCTGAAGAACATGACAATTACAAAAATACTCAGGATTTTGGCTGGCTATCTTGGTTCCAACTAGCAGACAGAAGCTCTTGCTTTCCTAGATTGGCTATGACTATCTTGTTCTCAACTAGCTAACAGAAAGCTTTGTAGTGAAATTTTAGTTGCTTCCCTCAAGCATAATGATTGTTAATTCTGTTTCAGAAGGGTTGTTTCAACTTGCACATTTAAATTGAATGACAATGCTTTTTTTCTAATTCCACATTGTTTTTACAATTCTGTTAATAACTACAAATATACACTTTGTATGCTAATTCCACATTATTTTTACATTCTGTTCCAATTCTTTGAAAGAGTGCAAAATTAACTTGCACAGCCTTCTTTATTCCATGTTGTATGAGGTTTCAAATTATAAGCCACATGAAGAAGGTTGACCAAAGAGTGAGTGAAATCGAAGCCAAGGCATAAGTCCACAGCATGATAACTGAACATTCCTTCTCACCTGCTCCAAACAATTGAGTAATTGTACCTGTACAATGGAAAAAGAAGAAGAAATGGGATTCTTTACTGGTGGTATATCATGAAATATGATGCTGTAAAGAAGGTTAATCTGCTGCCTGCAACCTGAAACTTCAATAGTTTTTCACGAGCTTAGGCTGGCATTTCGGTCAATTTAGGAAGCATATATATTTCATGTTTGCAGATATTAATACCTATGTTCATAGCAGGTGGAACTGCAAACTGAAGCAGAAGTACGAATTGATACAAAGGGTCAGGGTGCACCAAGCCAAAATGAAGTGCCCCTTTCATGACAAATATGCCTATCACCGGAAGAGCAATATAACGTGCAATTATGATGCCAAAAATGAGGGACTTCTGAATTCCTGATTGTCGCAAACCTGAGAGACAAAATCCAGTATCAGTCTCAGGCTTCCCATTCCCAGCATGAAAGACCTTTCAATCAAATCTAAGCCAACTAAGGCAGACATGAACAGATATAGGCTTAAAATCAGTTATTACCTTTAAGAAGATTTCCTCCCATTATCAGCGTAAGAGCTGGAATAGCTCCCTTTCTGAAGTCATCATGACAAAAAGTGAGATTACCACTCTCAGCTTGTGTGATAAGCCATAATGATATTAAATGGAGAATCGAAAGAGTGCATCTGAAACTGTTAATATTATGGCTAATTCATCTGGCGTTGTATATAGTTTCTTGGAATACAGGTTTCATACCCCAACAAGGATGCAGAATCTTCAAGAACACAAAGAGGAGCATCATCACCAATCATTAACTTACGGATCTGAGGAATAAGTCCAATTATGAACCCAACAATCTGTACAAGCAAAAAGCATGCAGTTAAGTCAATGCATCAGACTAAAGGGAAGAGAGAAGCAACCAAACCAACATCTTCAACTGATGATGGTTAAGACAAAGCACATTATAAGCAATAAGATCTTACTGCTCCAGTTGTTGAAGGCGCAAATAATGTCTTCAGACTAAAGTTTCCAAACAATATCAAAAACTTCTGCTTCGTTTTAGCTGAAACTGCCACCTGTAATGAAGTTCCAAAGATAAATCTTAAAACTTTTAAGGTTAGATCAACTCTCAGGGTTCCACATATACTAGAAAGAATCAGAATGTAAACACAAGCAGAAAAAAGGCCTTAAATTCCGTTTTGGGCACAAAAACAATGCTACAATGGAGGAACCAACCTCAGCTTTCCCCTCAGAACTAGTGCAGGGCAATGCATATCGATCTTGATGATCTTCATCTAGAAAGAATTCATTAGATATGAGTAGTGGCTCCGTGCAACAACTCCCAGGGTCTGATGTGGTGGTGTCCATGGATTCATTAACTTTGGAATCTTTAATGCTCCTACTTGAAGATATTCGTACAATATTATACACATAAGACCACAAGTAAATGGCTCCTATCTGAAAAGCCAGAATAAGCAGTTAAACATCAAGAAATAAGTATGTCACAGGTACAGACAGGTACATATGTAATTACACATCACATGAGGTGAGAGTCATCTGTTGCGAAGAACTATTTAAGGAACATACCGCCATTGAAAGTGAAGCATAACCGAGTCCATAAGTAAAACAGACATCGTGGTCTCCAAATGGGCTTCCTCTTTCTTTACAAACTGCCGGAATTATAATGAGAAGCATGTTCCCCATATTTCCTGTTCACATGCACCCAAAGAAAAGCTATTTTATCAATGAATGACAATATAACTAAAAATTGCTCAATGTAACACATTTGCACTCTCAAGTATTTGAAACTATCAAATACTTGCAAAAACACATAATAGATTGCACACTAGTGCATATATTTTTGTGCAGTTGCATTTCACGAAAGGACTGAAGCATAATTAACCCATCAATGAGGAAGTGGAAAGAGATGTTACTGAATAAGCAGAGGAAACAATGTGTACCTGCAGCACAGCAACCTAATACTAAACCTCGAAGATTCGAAGGAGCTCTTGTAAATTGTATAACCATCAACCCAAGTACTGAACCAACTATAAATGTGATGAGAATATTGAATGGCATGAACCACCTGCGCAATGCCTCAAAGTTATTATTTTGATTAGGACAATCATAAAAACCAGATATTGGGTATACAAAGGCTAAAACTGATGGACCAGAAGACTCACAATTTGGCCATGCTTTCGTATGTTATTGTCTTTGCAAGATTGG
Source organism: Hypseocharis bilobata (assembly GCA_036898025.1). Classification (NCBI taxonomy): domain Eukaryota; kingdom Viridiplantae; phylum Streptophyta; class Magnoliopsida; order Geraniales; family Geraniaceae; genus Hypseocharis; species Hypseocharis bilobata. The sequence goes on from JAYMTT010000890.1 coordinate 10,924, forward strand.
TGGATACAAAGGCTGGACTGAATACATAAAATACAACCTGTTCAGAAGTAAGTGACTAATTAAGCAGCACATTGTATAGATAATTCTTGTAATGTGTAAAATTCTTCTGTTCTAGAGCTTAAAAAGTTAAAACA
>JAYMTT010000891.1:0-11056 GCA_036898025.1 Hypseocharis bilobata
TATTTATCATTTATGAATTATATTTTTTTCTTAATATATATTTTGTGTGTATTTAATAAAATTATTAAATTATTTAATCGAGTTTGGGTACCCTATAAGTTATTGAGGTCAAAACCTGAACCTGTCCCAAACCCTATCGGGTAGTAAAAAAAAATTTCAAAACCGTCTCAAATTCTACAGAGTTCGGGTTTACGGGTATTTATCGAATCGGATGGCTACGAATACCTTGATAAATGATATCCATTGCCATCCCTACTTTTAATTAGTACCTAAACTTGTTGCCACTGCAAAAAAACTGACAATTATTTTGTAGTTTAAAACGGAAAGCAATTGTTATTTTACGCAAACTTTTGTATTAGTAATGTCATGCAAGGTACACCCATACACTCATACAGGGAGTTTTATTAGAAATTACTAAGTCATGAGGTTTATAATTAATCTTAAAGTCACATAAATCCAACCATGATTAAATGTAATTAACTTTTTTAATTAAAACTTTTTGTAAACCATCTGTATTCAAAACCTCCTAAACTGATTAATCTGAATACTAAACCGATTAATCTAATCTAAATACTAAATCGATTAATCTGAATTTACACCACGTAAATTCATAAAAGCGCATAAATATAAATCATCTTCGTTTTTTATGACCACGTAGATCCAGAAAGGCGCATAAGTACGAGTCATCTTCGTTTTTGATGAGGTATGAGTCATCTAATAATAATCTTTAATAAAAAAAATTTTAAAAGAAAACGAAGACGTTTGAATAAAATGATTCCTTTCTTGATAGATATTCACTTGTCTATAAAGACAAGGCACACCCAACGCAAAGAAGCAAGAGACGGGTGTTCCTGTATAAATCTGTTTTTTTTTCTTTCTTTCTTTTCCTTCTTTTTTTTACAAAATCAACACAATCCTTCTTATTTTTCATCAAGATGATTAATTAAATTCAACCGTGATTAAGTTTCATTGACATTGTCATTAACTAAAAAGTTAAAGAAAGAACTTAAATTACCACTCAGATGCACTATATTCGGTTTTCACCCACTCATCTATCCTTTCGGAGAAATTCAGATTTAAGCAATAGTTGCCTATATAAATTGCCTTGTTATACGACCATGGAAATTTTGAATTTTTGTTCAGAAAAACATAAAGAAGACACTTTTGATCTTCTCCTTTCTTTTCCCATCTCATTTCTCAGCACAAAATAAAAGATTACTCCACAGTCCACACATCTAACCCAACTGGATCAGTTCCAGTTGGACCCCAACCAACGAGACCCAGGTAAGTAGACATAGTCTGACTTGAAGGCAGTTGCTCCGCCACAAAAAAAAATGTTTAAAACCAACTGTGCACAACTGCTTGCTTCATTGCTCTAGAGAAATTAACTGAACAAAACTTCAATATTTCATCCATTTAAGTACTTCCAACTTTTATTCAAGTTTAAAGGATTTTCCTCCGGTCGGGTATACTATCAACAGCCCAATATAAACATCTCTATATTGCTTGAAAATGAAAGAAAAGTATTTTAACATTATCTACCTTGACTTCTGCTGGCTATATCGTAATATTCCATAGACATCTATGATACCCGGGGGGAAAACAGGATCGGTCGCTGCTCTAAGAGCAACCTTCGCCACTGCAGTGACGTTGACAGGTGGAGTGAACAGAGGACCGACCAGTGGGATTTGGTTTAATGGTCTAGCACGTTGGAGAATCTGCAAGTATTCCAAAATGATATGATCAAATAACAGAAGAGATTTAAGTAACTCATTTATCAAGACAAAAAGCCTCTGAATAAGAATACCACGAATAAGGGCTAGATTGGACATATCAGAGCACCTAAATTTTACCTATATATTACTGTGGCAGAAGTGGGTGTCACACAACTATATTTGTATGGGGGCAAAATTCAAAGGCAACCACTAATCAAAATCACGAGGAATCATATCTGTGCTTAAAAACTTTCATTTTGAAAAACAATAAGATTGTAACCCACACCGTTCCCTCCATGATGATAAATACCTTGTCACCAAGCTTAAGACACCTGTATGTGCTGAAGGGTTTCTAGAGCATTCAATCAGGTATCCTGAATGGGCAAGATTTCCAGATATAATCTCAATAATAATTGTAAAATAAAAAAATAAAAAAACTTTTTATTCTTGTACAAACACAGTGAGTTGACATAGACTGCTCATAATGTACTTCTAAAACCACAACCCACTGACCCTGGAGTCACTGATTCAACTTCCAGGACAAGAACCATCAATTTTTAGCATTTTCCAGTTCGATATAAGTGGCATAGGGTTGAGAACAAACTTTCATATGCAAAGAGACATTAAAATGAGTTGTATTACACGAATTAGCCATTATGCAAAGTGACTAAGCCTACTGCCCCAAAACGTCTCCCAAAACAATGCTTCAAACTAAATTTTTTTTGTACTACCTACTAATCCTCAATCAAAGGTGAGAAAAAAATCAATTCAAAAGCGCTTCTAATCTGCAAACATGTATTTAATGCTTGCAAAATGTGAGGTAGTTTTATCCAAGGCAGAGGCTATTTGCCTTTAGCCTTTTCCTAAATCTACCTCAAACCTGGACCTAATATATTCAGGATCAAATTTATCAATATTGGTCAACCTTATGGTTCCAGAACAAAAGAGAAACAAGCAGAATGGCAAGGACAAATAAGTTGTGTAAAGGAAGCACACAAGAAGCTTACCATTTCCAAAGGAGAACCAATCACTCCTAGAGGTAGCTTCATGCTTCCAACTGTACGGGTCCCATGAATAAAGCCAGGCCTCAAGATTACACCTGGAAGAAAACAGATAAAATGCCACGAGTTCTTTACAATATATTACTATTAGAACCATTAGGATACAAACATGTCAGACTTAATCATACTGCTCAACCACAAAATATTTTGATATTTATTAGCTATCATATTCCAGAATTTAGAACTGCATGATTGACATATTATGCTGAAATGAAGAACAACTTCCAAGGCTGTAAAACCAAATTTCCCTGTCTCGACATGGATGATACATTAAGTATATTCATCACACCTCAACCAGATGCATATACTTTTAGGCTTTCACAGTTTGGGTTTGTATATTCATAATGATACCATGAGCGCTTTAAGGCATCCTGAAGATATGTCTTCAGATACCACTATGTTAACCTTCAGAAATTCGCATACCAACTAATAGAACAAGAAAGCTTACCTCCATAAGGGAATTTGGTTAGTAGCTCCGTCTCAGCTGCTCTCTACATCATATAAGATACAAGAAAAATATAGCATCAGCCACATGAAAAGGGAACTGCAATCTTACATCAAGACCTCAAATACTATTTGTTTTTCTAAGTTTGCCTAAGAAAAAATTGGATATTTAATTTATATTTCATGTAATTGTTATAGTCCAAATAGCTACGCACTTCACAGAAGAAACTGGTTTCTTAGGCAAACTTAGAAAAACAAACAGTATTTGAAAATCCATAAACCAACATAAGAGGTCCAACTGATTTCCCACATTTATGTTATAATAAAATTTAAGTATATGGTCCCCTTTCTTTTCATGTAGCATGTAATTGCATTTGCACATAAAATTCTTAAAGAATCCATTCATCAACACAATTACAACTTGCATCATCACTTGTGGAGATGGTTCCCATTTTCTAGAGGGGCTGCAATTTAATAGGACTCAGGTCTTACAATGTCATATAAAAAAAGGAAAAAAATACCTGTTCAATTCTACATCGTAGTATCAATTCAAACCCCTTAAGGTTTTGTTATCATTCCTCAAAACCAACATTCAAATTTTAAAAAAGAGTAAAATGTGTCAAGATCAAGTTGGATATGGTACCTTGCCCTCATAATATCCTTGCAGTAAGTAATTTGCCAAGCCAAAGTCAGCAGCAGATATATAGACAAATCTTCTCACACCTTCATCATGTGAGAAAAATTAAGTAACAACAGGAATACGACTACAATCAGGCATAGGTTACTCCCTCATCATTTCGAACCCAGGCCAGACTGGACAAAACATCAATCCAAAATTGAAGTAAATGACAAAGTAACAATTACATTCATGATGACAGATATCTGCATAATTACAAATTAGGGTCTAGAACCAATAAGTGAAATAAAAAGGATCAATCTCATAACTATTCAAATGGATTGATATAGGCAAACAAATCTAGGTCTGCGCACTTTGAACGTGAGAAGGAACACAACGAATAAATATACTTTAATACATACCCACATAAAGATTTTAATATGAACCTTCAGGAAAACATCTCATAGACTTGATTATGGGGCTTTCTTTCATTTGTATAGCATGTTGGGCGGATGTTGATCAATAAGGAAAAAGAAGTAGAATGACAACAGTTGAAACAGCAAAAAAGAGCATGAAAATCCTAAAACACAGCTGTCAGCAGTACATTATCTATGTAAATATGAATATAATTTAGTATCTTGATGTGGAGAAATTCTTAGTTAGACCCGGTCTATCCATCTCTACCTAGACCAAGCCTATTAAAACTTGACACTTCAAACGTTAATTAATTTTTCAAATTTTTCTTAATAATAGAATTAGCTAAGTTAATCATGGTTAAATATGATTAATCGTCTTAATTAAAAAATCAAAAAATTATTAGAATAGAAAAAACAAACAAAAAAGGAAAATACCGAGCTCCTTTGCACAGTTAGCTTCAGTTTCACTTTTTTCTCATTCTACGATTAATTGTTTTAATTAAATACTAGAAAAGAAAAAAAACCAAAATAGAGCATCATTTGTTTTGTATTTAACAAAAATAAATTAATGGTAGAGTTCAAAAAAGAAGTCCCTAAAGCGACTCCTTAGAAAAAAGAAGTCTCTAAAGCCACCAATTATGCTCCTCCTGAGTTTTTTTTATTTGTTTTGTAATATATTTTGATTAACATAACTAATTGTAGTTAATTATGACAAGGGTTAATTGTCATTAATTTTTTATTTTGATAACATTGTAATTAATTAAAAAGAGAAAATTGAATTTGATTGAAAAATTAATTAACATATGAAGTGTAAAATTTTTTATTGGCTTGGTTTATGTAGACCCAGTCTAACTAAGAATTTTTCACGGATATGATGTACAGAGTCCTTGATAATCATAAACATCTTACAGAAATGACGGTGCATTTTGGAAAGAGCATTAAAGAAGGTTAATGATGATAGCAGAATGTTCGGATCATCTATGGGAATATGGGTTGCTTATAGTAGATAGCTTTGTATTTGGCAATTTTTTTAAGTAAAAACAAAACATAAGAAATTTGGTCAGCTATGGAAACATTAGGATTTCTCGGGAAAAAATTAGCTAGCCTTCCACTTATATAGTGCCTTTTTAGTCCTTGTAAGGCTTTTCATTTATCTAGTTTAGCTCCCACCCAGTTCTCACACAATACGGTCACTGATTCCCAACAAAAATGTCAATAAAAAAAAATTAAGGCATGAAATATAATACCTTGTTCTGCTGCAGCTCTAATTGCATTCATGTTTGCAGTCCCATTAATCTTATACATGTGAGAGTTGGAGCCAAAACCACCAACACAGGAGATCTAGAAAATCAAACTTATATTAGCAGAACAGACTTGCATGCTGCTCCACACCGGAAAGGAAAACAACTAGCATACAGATTTCGAATTCTCTAGGAACCTAATATTCATAGTCAGAATGTAAAAAGTATAATAACAAAAGAAGATAATCAAATAAAAGGGGAAAGGTACAGAAAAATAGGTTAATTTTGTGGCCATTTCGTACCAAAAAGGCTATTTACAAATAAATGCAAATACACAAATACTTTCATGGAAGAGATGATCGATGTCCAAGTTGTCCATGCAAGAAAAATTCTTGCATCAGCATCATGAATATTTCACATAACATGATAACACCAAATTCCAAGTCAGGAATGGATTTATGGTTCAGATTATCAGGGAATTCAAAAGAACTAGAAAAAGGTTAAACCAAAAACCGATATCAGCTACTTGTTGATACTATGCGTGAATTTTTTACTTGAAGAAAAACAAAAATTAAATAAAAATCTCTTTATTCAATAGAACTGTCAAAATGGGAATTCAACCCTATAAATATGGTATAGGCTCAACTCAGCAATTCAGATGAAGAGTTTAACAACAATCGGGACTGCTAGCTTCCCTCATAAATGTCCAACAAAGATCCAATCCTTATGCAAAAATTAAACAAACAAGCTCTTACTCACTTAAAGTAAAATTACAGTACCAAACAAATGGTTCAAAAACTTACTAGAGACCTAGTGTCGTTTTTGGTGAAATTTAAACCATAGAAAAAGGTGTTTACTTCATCTAAACAAAACATATAGTCATTCCAATAAAACCAACTACCAACACAGGTTCATATAAACACTATGTGAAATATTTCCAAGCGTTAACCCATCCAAGAAATCATAAGTACTTTGGGAAGTCAAGGGGCATTCAGTAAGTTGTGACAAACAAGTATACATACAGGATGTCAGAACCTGGATTCCCATAAACAATTGGTCAAAACTCAATTTACAATTTAATTTTTTCTGTATGTAATTGACAATTTTTTATTATTGTTTTATTAGTTCAACAGATTTTTTTGATTTACACCCTGGTCTATCCAACACACTAGGATATGCAACTTAGTAAATTGTTAAGCTACTACACTCATTCAGTGTGCAACTCTCCTTTCAGTTCATAAGGTCTAAGCCAAGCTGTCCATCTCACACCATCTAGTAGGCATCACACTGTTGTGCCTTAAAACCCATATGTACAGGCTGGTTGATCTTTCGAGAGTCTATCAACTACAGGAATACCATGTCATAACATGCATCATATATTGCAATAAATGCATACAAGAGTTCAGGATTACGTACGACAGAGGTCACCCCAGTCAGAGCTTCCTTCAAAGAATCAGGGGAGAGAAGGTTCCCTGCCAATGGGAGGAATGTTAAACTGCAGCATTACATGTAAGAAAAATATCACAAATAGAGACAACTTTTAGACAGCAAACCTTGATGCCAGGCCACTTTGTTAGCCCAAGATTCATGTAAAGATGGTCTACCAGACCTGAAAGGAAGAAGCAACCACTTATAGGTAACAAAGAACAATTCAATATAGTAAATGCATTAAAGATAGGGATACAAAAGGCCCGCCCAAGACAACAAGAATCTCCATAAGAGAAGACAAGTGAAAATCATATAAAGTACACCTTAAACACAAAGATCCGGAAATTCCAAGAAAAAAGCCACTACATTGTAACTGTGTTTATTACAGTATTATTACAACTGGAACAATAAATTACAAGATGATTAGTAAACGTGATAAGCATTCTCCAAATCAACCAAATTATAATTTTGTACCACTTACAAGACATGCATGCTACAAATTTATTTACATACATCGCCAAGATGATTAACAGCGTTATGACTTATGAGAGTTATGAAATTTTGAATTATTTGTAAGGCAATAAAGCCTAGGAACACAAAAAGGCAGCTACTTCTATGAACGAACGATTTTTGCTTTCATATTCAGATACTAATTATTTGTTGGTACGAATTAATGCAGCATTACCCTTGCTAACGTTCATGATACCTATGAAGAACCAAAACAACCACCACTAAACAAATTAATGCCTTCAAGCAAACTGCGACCATTTTGCTACAAGGATAATTCATAGAAAATACCTCATTACTTGTCAAATAATCCTTACAATCTCTGATTCTCTGTACAATTAGAATATGCTTTTGATTACTATTTTCACGTAAAGAAAATAGATAAAACTTAATCAGAAGAACTGCCAGGACTTCACATGTTATATAAGATGTCACAAGCACTGTCAATGCATCCCTTGGGCATCTAAGGATCCGCTGTCAAATGCGATGGACCGAATTTTCAAGAATATATTAATTAAAGGAAATAAAGGGAAGCCAATGGAAATGAAAGGAAATTTTCAGTACTATAATGTTTTCCATTGCTTGGGTAGCAGAAATAAGGAACTGTTGGTCCAAAATGTTTGCTTCCTCCAAAGGTGGAGACAAAGGGAGGAAATTGGGTGAAGTAAAGAAATACTTTTTGAAATCTAAAATTTGACCTCAAGACACAATTCAAGATGCACCGGAAGTAAGGGTAGAATAGTACAAAAATGAACATTATTTTTTTAGCATACATCTGAAACTGAATTTGTTTTGCTTTCTTCTTGCATATCCAAACAAGGGAAGGAAATGTAATTTTTCCTTAGCTTTTCCTTCTTGCCTTTATATCTATTTACCTTCCCTTCATTCCCATCCCAACAAAAATTGCCACACAAGTTGTAAAATTCTTTTGCCCTTCCACATAAACCCTCAAAAGAATAAGTTCCTTTCACATAGAAGGCATCTGCAATTGCATCAAGGGCAAATACTACAACCAATATTCTAGAAATCCATCACCAGTAATAAGTGTAGCAAATTAACATCTTTTCACACCATGATAATCATATACCAAAAGTCATAGATCAACAGCTAGAGAGGAACTAATACCTGCTAAGGCTAGCAACAGACAGACCACGGTCCAAAGCTTCTTTGCATATATGCGAACCAACAAATCCATTTCCACCCAAAACAAGTAACTGTATCAAGATAGATAAAAAGTCAGCACACATCGTATATAAACCTAGCAAATCTTCAGATGAATGGTCAAATTGGTAATAAGCTAAGTTATTCCTGCTGAATACCTTCTCTGTTGGAGGTGGAGGGACATCTACCGTCTCTGCTTCTTCAACTTTGAAGGGTTCGTCAACTTTATTAGAATCAGTACACAGATATCTCCCATTCCTTGATGCAGGAATTGCACTTGTTCAATAGAAAAGAGAACAGAAGGTAAGAGCACATGGATAAAATCAGTCACAAAAATCATAAAGTTCACTTTTTCTGCCAAATTAACAATATTTATTCCCAACAGTTTTGTTACTAAAAAGATGTTGTGAGTACAGAACCTGGAATGAAAGGAAAATGAAGTAAATAAATTGTAATGGAGATTCAGAGCTTGACTATATGCTCATATATCTAGTATACTTCTTCTAACAGGACCTAAACCTCATGTAATAGGAAGAGTGGGCATATACACTCCTTCCATAGCTATGAGCCACATACAAGCTGAATTTATTTGCTTGTTCCACCTCTCTCCACACAACGATATTATTTGTTTATATTAAAGAAAGCAACCAAACGAGAGAGAGAGAGAGAGAGAGAGAGAGAGAGGTATGAATTCTCAGCAACATGTGACTAGGCATTGGCAATTAACTATTACAATTTGCAGATCAGATCACATTGATTAAAGCCATGCTTAAATGCAAGTTTGTAGTAGAAGCAACATAGTTTCTAAAATGTTCTTTTCTGTTTAGTTATAATTCTGAAATGAATGACAGGAAGAAACCTTTCTTGCTGAATGCACAGTATACCCGCTGCAGATATAATCTCAGAAATACAAATGTCTATTAAAATAGCCATTTGAAACGGGAAAGTTTAAGTATGCCCGTTGACAGTATTCTCTTTCTTAGGCCATACTTGGCACTGGAACCCCATAATCTATGTCAAGTTGCACTGGCTTAACATTAAGCATCATGTCTTGGGTCTTCCCGAAAACCATCTAATATGAAAGGATCGTTCAATGCACATCCTCACAAACTATGTCAATTTGTTTAATAACTGTTACCCAATTCCACAATCCATAATGAAAGTCCATAACTGAATAAATAACAGAAAAACCAAATAGAACTGCCACATTATACTCATTCAGTGTCTACAAAACCCAAATTCACTTCTTGAAACTTGCTCCACAAAACACCATCTTCCAAAACTATACCCAAAATTACAAATGCCCCATGAATCTCACTCACCTATTAATTTTTGCCTCAATGTGGAAGAACCCATGTCACAAAAATCCGGACAAAAAATACAGCAATCATCAAAATGCTTCCCAAAAAACCCTGAAAAATCAGAACCCTACGACCATGTTTTCACTCCCTCCACTTTGTCCAACCAAACAGAGCATTACATAATACAGTCGAAGGAGAAGAAAAAAATTAAACAGTAAAATAATCTAAAACCAAACATCAAAAATATTTTAATAAGCGAAAAAGGGAACTTACTAGAACCCAGACAAGTATGATCTTGACTGGATCAACCGTGACACGACTGTCCTCATCTCTCTCCTAAAAAATATAGCTCCTTTTTTTCTGGGTTTCTTCTAATATTCTGGAAATAAGCCCTAAACAATTTCTGGAATCGAGTACTGGTTGGTTCCAGAGACGCTTTTGATTTGAGCACTGGCAAAATTTTGCAGACAAAGGAACAGTTAGGTTCTTGAGTCTTTAGAGAGTACACATGGCGCGTAACAGTGATGACAGGTATAGGAGCGTATGTGGCTCTTCGTATCGTAAGCCTGGACCGGAGAGTGCCAGAAAAGTTAGGGTATTTGTGGCCTAGACGGCTACTACGGTGTTTCGCTTTCTTTTTCTTGATGTGGCACATTTGCGGCCGCTCGATATTCCTAATTGTTAAAGCTGGGCATCAGATAGATGTTAGGCCTCGTAGGCCCAATACAATCCCAATCAATTTGAAAACTTCTGGGCTGGGAGCTCATTTGAGCTTGTGAAGATTGCAACATGCATGGCCAATGTGTTCACAGCAAAAGTGCTTACAAACTATAGGTCTAATCCATTTTCCGAAGCCCAGCAGAGCTTCAAACTAGCCCCATCCATAACTGCCCAAGGTTGGTTTGGGTATAGGCATAGTATTGATTTTGAGCCCGTTTGGGTTATATATTAAGGAACAGTTCGTATAGAAAAATAAGAGCCCCATTCAAAAAAAAAACAAAAAACAAAAAAAAAGAAGAAAAATAAGAGCAACGGAAATGAAATAATGTGTCAAGATACCAGACGGTTTAATAAAGAAAAACATACATACTCCTCCAGAACTTAGTCACCAAAATAAACAGTACTTTTGAGCTATAAAACTAAACAAACAGTACCCTCGAATAATT
>JAYMTT010000892.1:0-11055 GCA_036898025.1 Hypseocharis bilobata
CAACATGGAGTTGGGCTGTAAAAGATAACCACATCTCCCGGACTTCCCATAGTTCTAAAAGTAAAGACTATTTGTTCTTAACTGGTAAGACGAAGGATAAGAATTCTAGTTTTACATAGCAACATTTTGAGTGTAAATTAATCCCTCTAAACTGGTTGAGAAATTAAAGTAGCATGATTTACTGGGCCCAACAACACGGTGTTGGGCTGTAAGAGATAATCACACATGTCCAGGACTTCCCATAGTTATAAAAGTAAAGAATATTTATTCCTAATTGTTAAGAGGAAGGATAAGGATTCTTGTTTTACATAGGCCTCGTTTGGTACAGGGATTGTAAAATGATGGGGTTTTGAAGATTCCCGGGAATGTAATTCCCAGTATTGTGATTGATGGGGTTTTAGAATTTTGTGTTTGACAAGTTTTCATGGGATTTTAAAATAAAGCGTTTGGGATATTTTGGTGGGAATGTGAGGGTGGGATTGTTTAATTTTGAGGAATAAAAATGTCCCGATCACATTCCCATGGGATAGGATTCTAAAATACCATCTTGGAGATGGTATTTTAAAATCCCACTCGAATGGGATTTTGGATTGCCTGGGATTTTGTACAATCCCATCTCTTTCTTTTGACTGGACTAACCAAACGCTAGATTCTTTAAAATCCCATTGACCTATCAGATTCCCATCCAAGTATCCTCATACCAAACGAGGCCATAGTTACATTTCGTTTCTCCTGCTATAAAATTATAAGCTCTCTATTGGCGGAAAACTTAAAACTACTCACTTTTTGATTTGACAATCTTTTATATTTACAATTGAATATCATTAAAAAGTAATTATACATCCAGATTCTTCCTAATGTATTACTGCAAATAGGGGAACTATATCTCCACAATCCCATTTAATATCAAATCAGTAAATGCGTAATTTTAATGGGTCCTAGGGAGTGGATCAACTCCATTTCCTATTTATCCTGTCATCTCCAAAATCCCATGTCCTTTTTTTTGATACACAAAATCCCATGTCCTTTAACTTCTCCTTTATCTTTAATGAAAAACTATTTCCCCTCCCCAGAACCCCCACCAGATAGAATCCTTCCCCATTGCCTCTTGCAAGTCTATGGCTTCTGCTACTCTGCCACCCACTTCTAACACCCACTGTTTGTTTTCTTCTATCAAGAACTGATTGCTACTCTTTTGCTTAATCTGCTTTCTATTTGCACTAACAGAACATTCAATACTCACCAACCATATCATACCATTGTCCATACATGAGTACTTTCTTTTCATAACTTTAAAAAATTTCACAGCTTTAACTAAATCGCTGTTCGCGCTGTAGTACTTTCACTACCAAGTAACCCATCCATCTGGCTACCTTCTCTTTACCGATTTGTATTTATATTTCTCTATAGACAAATTAAGAGATGAGTTTTTATTCTTTTTTCCGCGGGGGGTGGAGGTGAGAGTTTGTTTAGTTAAAATAACAACTCTGTATCAAGTTTTATTTAGATGACATGGCACGATTGAGGCCGTTGGACTTTTTGCATGACCTTACAACTGTAGACTGGAGAGGAATGGAGAGAAAGGGAATTGAAGGTGAACCAACCCCGAATAATTCCCATTTATACTGCTATTGGAATGTATTTGCCTTATTGCAATAATTTTGGAAGAAATGATAACGAAATAAGGATATTCTGGATATAGAAAACAGAATTTTAAAGATATTCAATTGTATGGGGAAGATGATCAAATCATCAAATGAGTAAGATTAAGTTCTCCAGCAATAACAAAATCTTTCCTGTAAATATCCCACCCTAAATTAATTTAAGATTAATTTACAAATGCTAAATAGGGTTGTAAACGAGCCAAATTTTGCTTAGAGAAGCTCGACTCGTGGATCAGTAATGAGGCTGAAGCTTGACTTGGATGTAGTTGAGCTCTTAATAGTTGATATTGAGATTAGCTCATAAAGAAATTAAGGAGTTTGAGCTCAGATCAGCATGTCTAATTGACAATGATGAGTTGCGTTGAGCTCAAATTTGAGCCCTTATCAAGCTCAATTTTGAATTTGAAACTCATAACAGCATAAGTTCAAAATCGAATTTCACAATATTATTTTGATTTATCTTGTTACGCCCAAAACACAACTAAGTAGAATTCTCAACTTACAAAACATTACATTCAAAAGAAGTTGTTCCATCAAACAATTCATCATTATCCCAACACCGTATAACATTCAATATGAAACACAAGAAAGCCAAATTGAACAAAAATGAATTCCTCCCAACATGTCAAATCATCCAAAAAAAAAGGCATACAAAAACCCTCCAAAATTCAAAACATACCTTTTTCTTAGTATGCGCCATCCTTTCAGCAATGGTCAACCTGGGACCCCGAAACCCTAACCTCAGATCCTTAGCCTTCGCATTAAGCCCCAAATCCTCAATTACACTCCCAACAGCCTCCCTGGACACAATATCCTTGGGCGCCAAATCCTGGCACACCTCGGCCATTTTGGCCCGGGCCTCCACCATCAATTCCGCCTCCGTCGGCGTCGGACTTCTCCCGCTTCGCATCTGCGCCATGGCCGACAACACCAGCACAATCTCCGCCACCCTCCTCATCTCCCCCGGCCCGCACCGGCGCGCCTTCTTACCGGATCGAAATGCCAATTCCCTATCCTCCCCTTCCTGAATCGGCCTCTTCTCGGTTCCAGATCGGAGATCCTCCTCCGCCTGGGGGAGAAGAGGCTTAACAGCGTCAGCAGCGGCCGGCGGATCCTCCATGAGGGCTCAGAAGGGCATGGACGACGTCGTAGCCGAAGAGGAACCTGCAAGAGAGAGATCAGCAGACATGAAAGGGAAGAGAAGAGGAAACGAAACCCTAGAGAAGGCAGAGAAGAGAGGAGAGGAGAGCGGAGAGAGCAGAGAGGAGCGAGTTTTGAAAAATTGAAAGAAAAGATCCGTTAAATTAAGTAATACCTTTTTGGCGGGTAAATTTTGGGAGGAATTGTTGTGTAAGTGATAATAGGAGGTGGTGTGAGGTGAGACTTGAAAGAGAGGGTGCGATTTGAGCAGACGGGTTTGTGAGAGAGAGAGCAGACGGGTTTGTGAGAGAGAGAAACAATTTATTTGAGAGGATACGAACCCGGTTTGATCGAACCGGACTGTTAAGAATTGGGGATTTTTCGATTGCGCTCTTGATCTAGGGTTTCTGTGGATTGTCTGCAACAAGATGGTTTCCAGTTTGCTCCGGTGAGCGTTACTGTTGTGCCATGTCATCATTTAGTGTAAATGAGCAGCTCATCGTGGGTGTTTTTGACTATTTTCGGGTGCGGGCCTATGGGCTTTGAAACACCTTCGCAGAAATATTTTATGGTGAAAATAACTTTTCTTTAAAAAAGGGACAAAACATCATTTAAACCAGCATTTAGTCTTGTTGGGCTGGGCCCCGAAACTTAAATGAATCCAATCTAGCAAGGCTAACTAATACTACTAAGTGTGTATTTGATATCTCGTATTAGTTTTTACCGTTTGTCATTTAGGCCTCAAATTGGAGTTTTGAAAAAAAAAATGTTGAAGTTGACGTGTTTGATAACCTTTTAAAATGGAGTTTAACAAAACAATGGAGTCCAAATTTGAAATGTCACTCTCTCCTACCGTTTTGACAAAACTCTGTTTTGATTGATTTATCCAAACACAAAACGGAGTTTGATAAAACAGAGTTTTGACGAAACTCCGTTTTGAGGCCAAATTTGAAACACCACTCTCTCCTACCGTTTTGACAAAACTCTATTTTGATTGATTTATCCAAAACACAAAACTTCGTCTAACAAAACTCCGTTATGAGTCAAAACTCTGTTTGACAAAAAAACTTCATTTTAACAAATCTGTTCCCAAACGCGCCCTAATTGTACTAGTTAAACTTTTTTATCTTTGGGTAAAAGAAAAAAATCATTGCATACTTGGCCATAATTTATTATTTAGCCTATATTTTAAAATTAATTTTGTTTAGACTTAAAAATTGTATTCAAGTGAAAAGAAATATAATTTTACTCCATGAATTTTGAGTGTTCATATTATCCTTTTATTTCTATTTTTTAGAAGGTTTTTTGACATTTTCGGTTCCCTACTGTGCCACTTACGCATTTATGGTCCCTAAACTTTTCAAATAGCAGAATCAGTACTGAAACTTTAAAAAATCGCGCATAATTGGTAACTTCTATCCAAATCTGTTAAAATTGCCGTTAGCGACGCTGACGTGGTGCGTTTAACAAATTTTGATGGTATTGGATGGAAGTCACCAATTATGCGCAATTTTTTTAAAGTTTGGATACTGATTCTATTTTTTTAAAGTTCAGGAATCATAAATGTGCAAGTTGTAAAATATTGAGACCAAAAATATCAAAATACCTTTTTTAAAATAAATTTTGAACTTCTAAACAAGTTCGAGGTGATTTTCTTTATTTAACTTTTTTTCTCTACAATAAAAAGATGCAAAAATCGTACATCAATTTTTCTTCAAAAATGCAAATATCATGTAAATTGTACGTGTGTTTAATTTACTATCTGAATTTTCAACAAAAATAAAAAATAAAATTCGATGTCATACTTATATTGTTACTTCTTTTTTGATGAGTACTTGTATTGTTACTTCAATCCAAGAGAGCCACTTCAAATATGACAATAATAACCTAATACAATTTTACTAAACTATCCTCAATGAATACTACATCCAATTTTTTTCAATTAATAATGCAACCAATTTTTTCTTTATATAACAATTTTTCTTTCTTCACTGTTTCTCATCTTCTTTTGCATACTCTTGAACCATAAACGATAATTAAAATCATAATTAAAATTATATTGACAAATCCCATTAAATAGAATGAAATAATTGTAAATTAAGGAAAACATATGGCAATCTCAAACATATAGGAACTAGAAACTCCACGATTGAATACTAAAATAAGAGAAATATCAATTATACATTTAAGAACTCCTCAATAATTACTACTAGTTCTCAATAATATAAGTTAGAGCAAACTATAGTTACTTTAAGTCTCTGTTGACAGATGTCCTTGTGCTTGAATGGACATCATAGCAGGCACATATGGTCGAAAATCATCAGTTTCAATCATGTGAAATAATAAGTTTGGGAGAGAAAATCTTCTCTTATGTGTTTGTTCTGTATGTACAATGATTAAATACAAGAGAATGAATGGGCTAAAGGAAACCCAGTACGAGTAAAAGTCTATCATATACAAAAGAATTCTATCATATACAAGAGAATGAGCTAAGGATTGAAACAATCAGTAACTGACTGAAGATAGAGTACACAAATGAAGATATACATTCAACAAATCATATTTCTGATACTTCTCCTACTATCTGAAAAATTGAGTCCATTCTCAAAGATATCAGAATTCTCTCTAGGTACAGCCTCTGTTTCAAATCCTCATGGGTACCTAGATCTGCAAATATACTTGTCCACTCTCTTGCTAGATGGGCTTTGAAGAATGGTGCCTTAGGAGTTTTATTTCATGTAATATTCCTTTTGAGCTTATGTGTAATTTGTAGTTTTTGTTTGGTTTTTCCTCTTCTATGCATCCTTTTTGGATGCTGTTTATCCAGCAAAAAAAAAATTACCAGAAAGCCAAAAGCAGCTTAGCTAGTTAAAACGTATTTGGCAAAATATTTTTGTGCTCAGATGGCTCAATCGACAAATTTTTTTTGCTAGTGTAATAAGAGAACATGGTTAGGTCTGTGTCTTTTGAGAAGTGACTGTGATTTTGTTGGGCAATTTGAGAAAGTAAGGTACGTTTTGTGGTTACCTTAAGAAATATTAAAGAAATTTAAATTTGCTTGGTTGTAGTACTAGAAATATGGATCCCTGAGAAAAAAGAGGTGACTGCAGGGTCAAATACTGGCACACCCCTAAGGTTTTTCGATTCAACGATCCAACCCTCTCTTGTTTTGGTAATTATGATTTCAACCCATATTTTGAGTTTTTCTTCCAACTAAGTCTGTGAAAGGAGAGTTAACTGGGCCACATCAGCAAGTTTGACCACAATGACCCTTATTGACTTGCCAAATTGTCATATGTGTGGTACTAATATATAACTAATTTCATCATTTTGTATGAAAAATGGTCAAAATAATTGGTCATTGTAAGTGTAGGAGTGCAAAATAATAGATTTTTTAGTGTAGAGACTAAGTTAAAAAAATGTTGTAATCCAAGGGAACAAAATCTTACCCTTGTTTTTGTTTTTTTAAGCGAAGTGGTCAAATATAAAACTCTATTTTGAAAAAAGTGCAAAAATGTTGTCCAAATTTTTCCTAGATGTGCACTTTAGCGCTTAAAGTTTTTTTTCATCCGTTAGTTTTATCTGTTAGGGACTACTGCTGACGTTGCGGTTCATCTGCCACAATTGTAAATATTTTCTTTTGAATTTAAAAAACAAGGTGAAAGTGACTTTTTGGTGTTCAAAGTTTGCTTAATTGTGCATTCCAGTGCCCAAACTTTTTTTTTGTGCATTGTGATGCCCAAAGTTTTGATTTGCATGTAGATTTGGTGCCCACTATTAATCTCCATCTATTTTCTCTGATAAAGAAGCTGACATGGCAAATTGTTTTCTAACATGGCACGTAGAAAAAATTCAAAATTTTAAAATTGAAAATAGGATACTGATGTGGCATGCCACGTTAGCTTTTGACCCCAACTGACCCCATGCACTGCACCTGACTTCCTTCATCTCCCAAATTGAAAAAAAAAACACAGTCAAATCTCGCCGGGAACTGCATATCTTACCGACAACTTCATCGTAAACTACAAATCTCAAACTTCTCCACACAGAAAACAAAAAAGAAAACAACAACAACAACAACAACAATCATTAAAACTAATAATATGCTGATAAATAGAAAAATCATTAATAACTAATCAAACCAAAATAAGCATCTCTTCTGGTTATCAACGAAATGGATTCATGGTTTTTTGATCTTCTGCCCCTAACAAGTATCTAGAGCACTTGAGGAAAAAAAATCAAATCCAAGGATTCAAAAATTCAAAACATTAATTACAAATCTTAGCATCTAAAACAATAAAATAGACTCAAAGCGTCCATCAAGAAACTCAATCCTTTATTTAGGAAAATAGAGTAATTAATGTGGCTGAACAAAATTAGTCGAAATTCTAAAAATTAAAATGATAAAAAATTTAACCCACAATAAAAACAAAAGAATCGGTCACTACTATTTCCAAAATTTTTACATTCACTAATTCCAAAAGCAAAAGAAAAAATAAAATCCCCAAATTTTCTTATACTTATTTGGAGAATTGGAACTACATCTCAACTTAGAAGACATATTATAGCTTGGAGAGACCATAAACGAGCTCAAAACCATAGAAATCACATAAATATATGAGGGAAAATATTGAAAATTTGATAAGAAAACGATCGATAGAGGGCCCATTCACCGTCGAAGAATTCAAACTAGAGGAGATTTGCAGAACGAGTAGTCTGATCGTCAAGGTGGACGATAGCTTCTGGAGTATGAGAGCTTGGATTTGATTCTGCTGACCATGTGTGACCAGATCTAAAGGGACTGGTGGAGATGATGACAACGAGGACGTCAATCTCAGAAGGGGGACGTCGGACAAGTTGAGGACTTTCTGGATGATGTCGCAGAAGAACTCCTCCATCTTGAGATCTTGTCCACCAAGGTCATACTCCTCATAAATTTGCCACTTTAATTTTTGAATTTTTTCTATGTGCCATGTTAGAAAAAAAATTTGCCACTTCAGCTTTTTTAACTGATAAAATGGGCACTAAAATGCACAATTAAGTAAACTTTGGGCACCAAAAAGTCACTTTCACCAAAAAAAAAACAAAGAAGAAACACAAAATAACATCGTTGTCTTCTTCATTTTTCTCACCCCTTCGTACCTTTACCCTCATCTGGCCAAATGAACGCGCCAACGTGCTCATGCCACTCACTCACCAAAAAGGACGACGGGGAAAACCAAGGCGGCGGAGGCGGCCGTGGGAATAAGTTTTATAGTGATGAAAGTGAGGACAAGCTTGGGATTTGCTTGGAGATTTCGCGAGAGGTACTGAGGGGTTTGGTGGTGGTGAGATGATGGCGCCGAGGGACATGACATTGAGGTTGATGATGGGGAAGAAGATGGAGTTAGGGGAGAGGAGGATGACGTTGCCTTTGTGGATGCTCATGTCAGAGAAAGGGGTGGCGACGGAGTCCATCGGAACTGCGCTTTCTCTCTCTCTCTCTCTCGAATTTACTGCTGCTGAGTAACATGAGCATGAAGAAGTCAGGCAAGGCATACATTGAAGTAGCAACAGAAAAAGAAAATGACATCATTTTGTGTTTCTTCCCTTTTTTTTAAGTTCATATAAAATATATACAAATATTTATAATTGTGTCATGTGAACTTCCATGTCAACAAAAATGGAAGTTTAAGGCGGCTTACGCGTAGGCCGCTTAGGCTGACGAGTCAAATGAGTGAGTGATTGTACGAAAATGGAAGTTTAAGGGACCTAATATGAGTGTTTTCTATATTTCTAGTGTTTTTCATTTTATGAGCAGTATGATCTGTATCTAGATCGGTTTGTTTGAATACTCTATGAGTTTTACTGGAAAATATTATAAGTAACATTCATGGATTTGATCTGTTTTTTTTTCTTGTGATGGAAATTTGATCTGTTAGTTAATTTCGAAAAAAAAAGAAGAAGCTCATTATAGAAAATGAACCTAGAATGGTTTCATTATATCATTTGAATGTTTGAACTTTGAACATATTTGAAGCTTTTAATTTTTTCACTAGCTATGGCTAGTCAAACTCATGTAGATTATTAAGAATTCATTTCAAGATCTCTTTAGAACTTCAGAACTTGAGTCACAAGTAACATTATACTTATTTATAACCATTTTACTTCCTCAATGGATGGTCAAGATATCGCCATCATCTAATCAAATATCTATTTTGAACATCTAGAATCTTTCTTATACATAAAAGCAGCTGCATGTTCAGAAAAATTTCAAACTCTTCTAGCAGTGTCACATCATCTTTTTAATTAATTACTAATTAAGAAAAAAAATAAAGGAGAAAAAACAAATACAATCACTAAACCTTAGGAGGGTCTAAAGGAAATTCCTAAAACTTCGGAGTCCAATCTCATCTCCGCTTTTCTAAATTAGTTATTGAGAAATATATATTTCAAGAAAAATAAAAATATCCCTATCACTTAGCAGAGTTCCTACGATTCTAAACTAAGCAAAATTTATATTGTCATACGTAATTAAAATATTAAAAAAATACAAAACAATATTAGTTATATTTATTTAAAGTAAGTAAAAGTAAAAAAACAACGTTAAAGTTTTAAATTATTATTTTATAAAATTCTATAAAATAAAATCTTAAACAATTCTTATACATATAGATCTAAAACCCTAATAGTCTAATATTAGATTCTGTCCCTAATACAAAAAAAAAGCAGCTTCCTTCTTAATTCTTATACAATATGTCTCTCTATCATCTTTTTGCTTAGTTACTATACGATTTATTTGGATTTCAATACGCTAATTGTTATTCTTTTTGCAGAAGTCTTACCACATCAATCATTGAAGAAGTGCCAACATTTAATAATTTTGACTACAAAACTTGAGCAATGCTAATAACGGTATTTCTTTTTAGCATGTAGAATATTGGGTCATATGGTTATCTGTTGCTTAACCAATAATTTTATTTTAAGATATTTATTTCTTTAGTTAACAACTTTGAAATCTCTTTGGCACCATATGTGTTTTAGCTATGCAAAATACAAGATCATATGGCCTTCTTTTTGCCTTTTGTAAAGGTAAATGTTTTGTTATTGTTCAAGCCTCACACTAAGTTCTTCTTTTGAAGATTCTTAATTTATTATATAATCTGGCTTATCTCATAATGGCGAGTTCTTTATGCACCACTTTTACGAGTTCTAGTGGGTTTTTTTCTTTTTGGTAAAATTTTGATGTTTTGATATATTTTTATTGTCAGGAAGAGAACAAATAGAGTATTAGAGTGTTAACTTCACTCTTAAAACATAACATACATATATAGGCAGGGACGAATGTAGTAAGGAGCCGTTGGGGGCATGTGCCCCCACTGAACTTTTGGTTATTTAATATTAACCCTACAATTACAACAAATTATGTCATTCTTGCCCCCATAAAATTTAAATATTGTCTTATTACAATAACATATTAGGTTTTTTCCCCACTAAACATCACTTGAATATTCATTACTTTGGTGTTTAATAAAGGTTTTGATAATACTTTCCTTCAATTTAATTTAGAAATATTTTAACTAAAATATCCAAAAATGATTTTTTTTACACATTATCACAAATTATCTTTATAAAATAGTGTTTATATTGTCTATTTAGTCTTGCGTATAAGTATGTCGTGTATAAAAAAAGAAAAAGTATATACTTATGTAATTATAAAAAAAAAATTATGTTATGTTTTTATATTATTAAATTAAATTATTTGTATTTACTAATCTTGCCTCCACTGAAGAAAGTTTTTGGATCCGTCCCTGTACGCTGGAACCCAAGTGCCCATGGCATCTGCTTCAAGAAATGCCTTTAGCTTCTCCCGTGTATATATATACATATATTTTTGCGTTTGAGTTTTGCTTGAAGCGTTAGGTCCTAGAAATTAAACATGTCAAACATCTAGCTAGAGGAGAGGAGCCGGATCCGGTCAAATGGTAGTCACACTCACAAGATAAATGTAGCACCAACCCATCACTTAATTTATTTGTATAATATAATGTTGACTTTAGAGCATAAAATTTATCCTATTTACTTTTAGTTATTTCAATTATAATTACAATTCTTTTTTGCAGACTCGAACTCTTAACCTTGCAGAGGCTCTCCACTACTGAATTCAGACGGACCTTACCAATTTGGTCACAGCCTTATTAATGAAATTCCATAAAACAAAAGAAGTTATTAAAATAAAAAAGGGCTAATTGTACGATTGCCCCTCCTACTT
>JAYMTT010000893.1:0-11053 GCA_036898025.1 Hypseocharis bilobata
GACTGAACAGGCTTCACCCCTTACTCCAGTCCCACCTTCCTCATTCATTTCCCTAACTGACTGAGATGCGATGACAGGCAGTAGGGATTAAGGTGAAGAATTATGCTGGGTCGATAGGTGACGCGTTGTATACTGAGTTGTTAGGTGCCGTAAGGATACTGAGTTGACAAACTATGGTGTGAAAATAGCTTAGTTGCGGTTACGAATCATCTGACATTCTCTATACTGCTTTAGACCTTTCATCCGAACGAAATACCAGCCCCTCCTCTAAAGGAAGCTCCTCTAAGGAAGCGAAGAGGCGTAAGAGCTAAGGAAGGAAGGTACGGAGTCACTCAGCCTATCGCAAAGTGTCTAAGTAGCTTTATTTCTATCCAAAAAGGAAAAGGAAGTGACTTTCTCCTAAAGTCCTGGTAGTCTTTAGACTTGCTTTGATAGATAACTGGGATGAATGCTTTGAGGCTTCTTATTTGATGCCACTTGCTTTCCAAGGTATCTCTGGTAGAACCTGCGCAATGGGTGGAGTAGTGTCAGCGTCCAGTCGCATCGCATTGGTCAGCTACCATAGCATCACTGCGAAGAGTTGGGTTCGCTGTCTGTTGCTTCCTACTGGTTTCCAAAACGCAGTCAGAATAAGACCTAAACCACGGCTTTCTGCTAGGACCTATCCTACCCCTTTCCCGGTCTTTATAAGTACGAGTCTGTACTCCCGGTTGTGTATCCACGATATCGTAATCAGTCTCAGAATTGGAGTGTTACCCCAGTCATTGGTACTGTGATAGTATTGATAATCTACTCTATCTCTTGCCCTTGGAGGAGAAGGACGAGAAGAAGTCTGGGATCGAAGTAGCGGAAGTGGCTTGAAAAGCAGGTTGAACCAATACGCTTTATCTTCAAATCCAATCCTTAGGATGAATGGAATGACCGATAGAGCCCGTAGAGGGCAGCTACTTATTGACAAAACAACCTATTGAAAGATGAGAGAATAGACTACTAAGATATTTCCATGCTCTTGTCGTTATCCATATATGAACGACTTGAGTAACTGATAGTATAAGTGGAGCGACAAAGAGAGTGAGTATAGGTGCTTTCTACAGGTCTCAGACTTGGTACTTACTTCTTGATCGGTTAGCTTAAAGGTAAAGTAGAGCATTTCAGGTTGAGTGCTAACGATGAGTGAGGTGCGAAGCGAAAAGAGGCGAAGCTTAAATCAATAGTGAAGTAGTCCTTAGATCTACTGCGTACCCTTTCCTTTCTTCAAGGCTAATGATAGGGTTGACTCCGTGACCCGAAGTAGAGCTAATAATGATCAGGTGCCAAGCCTCTTCAATAAGGTTTGTTTTTGGTAGAAAAGGAGGCCAATTACAGAGAGACTAACCTAAGCCAGGACATGCCCTGGCTGTCATTATCAATGAGCTCCCTTACAGAATTAGGAACTCAATCAAAAATACACAAATCTGAGCCTTGATGGTGTTGTCTAGTAGCCAAGTGGTCAGCCACCCTATTTCCTTCTCTGTGAATATGATTAACAGAGCACTCCCAGTCACGTTGGACCCAGCTTCTAATGTAGTTTATCAGCCCACGATGAGGATCCCAAGTTGGAGGAATTTTGTTCAACTTCCGGACTGCTTCTAACGAATCAGATTCAACAAGAACACGCCTATAACCTTTCTCCCATGCAAACTTCATACCTTGCTGAACAGCTCTTAACTAAGCAGATAGAATATCTGTGTGCCAAAACTCGAGAAACCCCCAAGCCACTTCCCATTATGATCACGCTTCGCCCAACCCCCTGCACCCTGTAGTCTCAGGACTACAGCTTCCTTATTTCGTCTAATCGACTCAGTATCCTTACGGCACCTATCAGCTAAGATATACAAACCTTGAGACTCACCTTCATTCAGACCCTTTTCCAGTACATGCTATCCTAGTCACTTTCTTTGTTGGTGACCTTTTTTTTGATGAAGCAAGGCGCGAAGCTCCGAAACAGTTGTCGTTGGCAGGCAGCATGGGAAGGGGGTCGGGCTAGGGGGTTACAGTAGTGGTGCTTGTGCATTCATTCTCACGACGCTTATAGGACCACTTACGCATTGATACGTGAATACCCTAATGGCGTTGGTATGTATAAGGATCTTACCTATCCGTAACCGATCCACTGAGAAGCTTTCTTTGCTACCTCTGGTTGTTATCCCGTCGGTAAAATATCCTTTCCGGGTCAAAACCTGCAAAAAGTTCTGAACCTTGCTTCAAGCGCTGGGTTTTTTGGTTTTCCCTCTTGGTCGGTTCGTTTTGGCGGACGAAGGGGAGAAATCCTGTTCCCGAAGTGCTTGCTACTCGACTGGTGTCTTCACAGAAAGCCGCAGTAAAATGCCGCCTCTATGAGATCTCGGTGCTACTGCCCTGCCATAAGAGCATTGAGACTGTCACAGGTCAACAGGGTTCGACTCCATACCCTTTTGGGTAAAAACCTCCTTTGTGTACTTTCGCCCTCTCAACTTATACTAAAGCAGGGAAATACACTTTATACATAGGGTCTTCCTTCTCGGATAATGGTTCGAAGCAGAAGGGAAATGAAAGCTATCTCTCAAAAAAAGTCATTCGTAATCCTTTCACTCCTTCGTAGCCTTCTATGAAAAAGAATCCTAAAAATGGCATTTTTCCAAGAGTGCTGAGGTCGTATGGGAAATCGATTTTGACTATTCTATTGTGGGAGAGTGCAGTCTTCTCTTCCTTCAATGGGCAAGGGCCCGAAAGGAAGAAATCTCCAAAGTCCAAGGTAGCCCCATAACATGGAAGAAAAAATACACGTTAGAAGAGAAGCTCACTCACTAGCCTAAGACCTCTTCGTCCTTCTCTAACAGTCACAGATAGGCCAAGACCAAAAGGAATTGACTCGTACGGATTCGAGAATGAGAATACCACGATGGTGGGCGAGACGAAGACCGTGCTCATGCCAGCGTAAGACTCAGCAGCAAACCTTCTTTTTTGATTTTTCAGACGAACACGCGCGAGAACAGGTGTCCAACTAATGGAATCGGTGGAGAAATGGGTAAGGCAATGAAATAGAAAAGAAGTTTCTATTGTTTGAATGAGATTTTACTCTATATAAGTGATTGTAATAAGCGAGTCTATCAACCCCTTTATTCTTCTTGGTCACCTGAGGTGATAACCTCAGCATACTAACTAAACCTCCATTTAGCTTACTTTCAACCTACCTTTAGGATTTTGACTAGTGGCTGTAGAGCCCCCCCTCTTTCCTGTCACTTAAGTGTGTTCTAACTCTCATCTCTCGTTCATTCCAGTCCTATATCTACCTTTCCTATAGCTTGCACTCCAACTTCGTTGCCTTTATCCTTTTACCGTCTTAAGAATTGTAGTATTTTATCACTAGTTACGATTCCGACTAACCTTTCCCTTCCCTTTTGCTGTATTCCCTCAATCTATCCCAGCAATCGTTTATTCAAGAGTAGCCTAATCTCCCTTTTCATGCTGCTGCGGATCTTTAGGGCTCGATGGTGTATTCTGACCATCAGGATCCGTTTCCGGCACCATCTCAACGTCCTGTGATCCCGGCGGGCTGACTTTATTGAGTTGGATAAAAAAGCACTCTCCTAAAGGTTTCTAATCGCCCTGTGTTTTCATTCTCTTGAATCTAGACTGGTCTCCCCATCAGAGGAAACAGACGGAATTGATGTTTTTGTTTTGATAAATCTTGAGAAAGACCTCAGGTATCTACATCTGCCGACAAAGCGGACTTAACGTCAATCAATCCCACCTTAACGTCCCGAGAATCTATCAAATCAGAGACTTGACGTCCCAATCGTTTTAGAACTCTCTCCTTTACGTCCCCTGAGTGTTTAGTAACCCCGATATGAACCTTCCGTTTTCCAATTCAGTCTACTCCTTTACCCACCCTTATTCTAGACTTCGACTGTTGCAAAAGAATTGGACTTGGACAGGAGTGACTCCTTAACAGTCAGCCCTCTAGTTCCCTGATTCATATCTTTCTTGTTCTAAACCTTTCATTCAATAGTATCCTTTTCCTTCCGTATTGTCAGAATATCTTACAAACAGTCAACTACAATTCTTACTGCTTCAAGGTATGAGCACTCTCTGAATTGAATGCGGAGTGCGAGTTTACCTTTCGTAATAAGTAGTGAATTGGTATAATACATATAGGGAAATAAGATAGTGAAATCCGGTCTTTCTTTTTGTTTCATCACCGACTATATGGTATATAATAAAATTCAAAAAGCCTAATGAGAAATAATGAAGATAGGACTGACAGTTAAGACTTCTTTATGTCTCCGTAGGAACCCTTTTCCAAGCTCTAGCTTTTGGGCTATACTTCACTTTTTTCTTTTGAGAATCATTCTCTTCCCTACTCACAACCCTTGGTAAAGCTTGGTAAAGAAAGCTTTGGTTGAAAGCTAGGTTTGGTGTCGGGTTAGAATCCCGGTTGGATGTGATCGGTTTTGTACCTTAAGCACGCACGCGAGAGGAGAAGCTTACCTTCACGATCGGTGCCCAGCCGACTCTGCACCTTGTCAATTGCTAAACATTTCTGAGACCGCAAGTGATGGAGAATTCGATCGGCTGGATGGCCTAGCCACTTATGTAAAATATCAGATTCAGCGCGGATGCTGAGAAATAGAACGCCAGACTCTGTCTTATTCGTACTCTCCTTTAATGCAAACTGATAGAGATCTCCTTTACTCTGCCCTCGCATTAGAACTCTCCCCGTGCGAAAGGCCTTAATCACAAATCCTTGTTGCCCCTCGTTAAAGTCAAGCTTTGGCTTTGTTCCACTTCCTTAACGGACCTACGGACTAGTAAGGAATTCTTACTTACATAGTTGTTCTTTCTTTGTCGCCTTTTGCCTACTTCTAATTCCACGGGTTTGACTCTTGCCGCGACGAATGCCTTTTTTCTCTCGAAATCGGACATGGGGCAAGTATTCCAGCTATCCCAATAGTCAAAGCAGATAGAGAATCCGCCGTCACTGTTGAATCAGAAGTGGGACCATTTCGATGCCCATTTTGCTTTGTTCCCTTATTCTTAACTATCAGGATATCTGACCTTACCTTCTTGCCTTACATGCTTTCCCAGGTGCCGTTAGGGTACTGCATCATCCTGAACCTGAATTGCCACAATAAAGTCTTATCCTAACCCAGAATGACGCAATCCTGTATACTAAACGTCACCTTC
This sequence comes from Hypseocharis bilobata, assembly GCA_036898025.1. Classification (NCBI taxonomy): domain Eukaryota; kingdom Viridiplantae; phylum Streptophyta; class Magnoliopsida; order Geraniales; family Geraniaceae; genus Hypseocharis; species Hypseocharis bilobata. The sequence continues at coordinate 5,206 of JAYMTT010000893.1, forward strand.
TTCTTACAACCAGCTATCGCTCCGTCACCTCATCCAGACAGAGCCTTACTTCTACAAGTAAACTCAACCCATCCCCAGGAAGAGAGGGAAGCTTAGGGCAGAGGTTTTTTTTTCTTCTTCCTCTTTGTCTCATGCATGGGTATATATTCTATAGCTCCTATTATTCCGACTCCACTACCAATGTGTCTACTGACACGTCCCATACTTTTGTGTCTTCTACCAGTAATGCTACTACTGAAAGGCCTTGTCCGTCCTCTACTACCAGTCATGAAACTTCTTCAAGTTCGAGCTCTGGGTCAACGTCTTTTTCTATTATTCATCCCATGTCCACCACTTCCAATTCAACTTCTGGTTCCCAACATCCCATGATTACACGCCTTCGTGCTGGTGTCCGAAAACCTAAGCTTCTATCCTGAACATCCTCTCAGGTTCGGTTCCTACTACTGAATCTTCTTCATCCTCCTCTTCTATTCCAATGTTGCCCCTCTCTTTTTCCCTTGTTGTTCGAGATCCTCGTTGGCGAGAAACAATGGCGGATGAATTTCATGCTCTTCTAGCTAGCTAACAAGACTTTGGTTCTTATCCCTACAGACCCTTATCAAAATGTAGTTGGCTGCAAATGTATTTCTAAGGTGAAACAAGGTTCTTCTGGGTCCATTGAGCGCTTGTTGGCTCGTTTAGTAGCTTTGAGTGAGGTATAAACAGCAGGCTGGTGTGGACTTTACTGAGACCTTTAGTCCGGTTGTTAAACGGCCTACTGTCCGTATTGTTTTCTCTCTTGCTGTCTCTAAGTCCTGTCTCATCCATCAATTGGATGTCAAAAATTCCTTTTTTACGGCTTACTATTCTTTGGCAGAGGGGTTGTCGGATAAACAATATGATTCGAAAGAGGGTCATCGGCCCTAGCGTTTGAGGAAAGGCGGAATCGTTGGTAGGTTTCGGGTTCAGAAGCTAAACGTCTCTAAACGGGTAACTCAAGGACTCCGATCAGAGGCAATCAATCGAATGCGTTATTATCGGGAATCGGCCACTCCAGATCGAAGTACTACGGCGTCGTCATCACCTGACACGTGCTAGCCCGCCTTTGGTCTTTTGGTAGTGCCCAGCTCTACTTAAGGCAACGAAGAAGCCCCTACCCGTCTTGTCGAGACTAGACGGACTCAGATAATCAATGTATTCATTGAACCCCTCCCCGTTTCCCTTTCCTTTCCAGAGTCTTACTTCCTAAACTATAGCAAGTTAGCAAGATCTCAAAAAACACTTTTTGCGTCTCACCCATATGCAAAAGTTAGCAAGCCCTTTTTCTTACTGTAGACGAATTGAGATTCTCACTTTTTGCCTTTCATATAGCGACGAAAGCTTACTTTGAGAATTCCCTTCAGTAGACGAATTTAGATTCTTTCTTTTTGCATCCAGCCCATAGCAAAAGTGAGTGAATTTGGCATCTTTTTCAATCTCTCCAAAGCTAAAATCGACTTGCTACCGAAATTCCCGGTAAAATGCAAATGATATCGATTTCTCTGTCTCGAAATCAGTAAGAAAGTAAGCTAGTCTCAGAATGCTAATTGCTCAGATAGCACTGTTGTAGCTAATAGTTTCTCTTTTATCTAGGAGGTAAGACGGAGTTAGTTTCCCGTAAGGCTTATGACTCATATATTCCCTTAGTCCGAAATCATCTTATAGAGTTCCAGTAGCATTCATTAGTAGTTTCTAGAACCAACAAATAGGAATGAAGGCATCGAGGTAGGAACTGGACTTGCCGCTATACACATCCAATTCAAGTGATCAAGAAAGGCTGAGCCAAGTAGCGTAGAGCCTGGTCTGATTTTGCAGCAGTGCTTTGAGCTATTTCCTGGAGGATCCAGGTCGATATGCATAGGTGATCCTCGTAGCCGAGGCAACGAAGTTGGGACAGAAGGAACGAACGGAGCTCCTAGTGGTGAATCATTACTTGGTACGAGACCAGTAAGCTTAGTAGACCATCGACCGGAAAGGAAAAGAAAGGGAAGTCCGTCCTCACACCTGAAGGGAATAAAGTCAGCTAGTATAGTCCTAGCTGGGGCTAGATCAGTACAGAGGTCCATAAGCCTGAGATCAGTACAGAGGGCCCATAAGCCTGAGTTGAGTCCCGGAAAGGAAGAGTGAAAGAAAGATCGGACCTAGAACAACAGCCTTTGAGTTCTAATTCGGTCCAAAGAAAAGACGAACGGACAGAAAAGTATACTGAGTTGCCAGAACCTATAGGTAGGTGACCCAAGGGAAGGTGACGAAGGAGATGAGTATAATCTCAATTTTGACATTTTTTCGTTTCATATAACGACGAAAGCTTACTTTCATATTTCCCTTCTGTAGCGGCATCTCCATTTTCGAAAGTTTCATCCCGCCCAAACCAAAGCTTTATCGCCTCCTATCCCTCGATGAATTGAGTTTGAATCCTTACTTACTAGGTGAAGAAAAACCGTGATTCGAGATCGCCGGTGTAAAGGGCGGCCCATAATGACCTATCCCTCTAGTTGAAAAACTAGTTGTCTTGGATCTGTTATTGTATTGGAATTCTTGTTTTTGAACCTACATGCAGGAACAGATGGAAGACCTCCGTCTAGCTTGACCCGAGAATCAAAACTTTCTCCTTTCTTTTTAGATCCTGAACGAGATAATAGATTACCCGCCCAGTTGGACTGCTCGCCCCTACTTGCTTTGCTCGGCCAGGTAGCGAAGATGATCTATGTTTCATTATACTTATCCACATACGGGCTTGACTTTACCACGTAAACTTTGGTTCAGATTTCAACCTTCATACGCCAACCTTCAATAAGGAATAGCTTGACTCTAGGACCTTCCTACTCGACAGCCTACCCTAGAGGTGAGACTTCTTTTGTTTTGGGAGGATGGAGTTCTTATTCTAATATGGATTAGCGCTTAGAACAGCTTACATCCTGGTAGAACGTCAACAGCTAGAAAGAAGCAGGGCTTTCGCTTTAGGCCCCACTCCATAGATCAGGTACGATATGTTTCACACATCCAAGTCGTATAGGCTCAGCGGATAAGGCGGGATTGGGGATTGAAAGAAAACTATTTCAAGTTTCATCCAAGGTACAATAGGCCAGTGGACTCAACATCAACACGGGTTGACCCGTAGGAAGAAGCTCTTTCTTTATATAGGCGGAAACTTGGCTGGCTTAGCACTCGAATCTTGATACGCCGATACGCCCTTCGGGATATACCTTCGAACTGGTTGCTTTCAGCTGACAATAAACAGGATAGTCCGGTGGAAAGAATCACCCTTCCCAGTCTTCGTCTTAGAACAATCTTTAGCCGGGGAACAAGCTTCAGTTTGCGTCTTTAATCTGATGTTTCCAATCCCTCGTGAGTTCTTTTCCTATTTAGGGCGGTTTAGGCCCTTCTTTTCTTGCCCGCAATGGGACTTCTTTCCCACAAGAGGAACAGATTCTAGGCATTATGCCCTAAGCTGCAAAGCAGAGAAATATGAGGCGATCGAATGAATGAATTCTGGCAAGGAAATGGTGTCTGTGCAAGCAAACCTCCAAATCGGAGAGAGCCGAGTCTGATTCATGGGCACCACGGTGAAACCCCTGATGAGGTCAAGTTTCTCCGTCTACAAAGAGAGGTCCCATTTGCGTATCCTGAGTCCCGAGTCAAATCAAGATCGTGAAAAGAAAGAAAGGACCTAGAACAGCCTTTGAGTTCTAATTCGGTCCAAACAAAGAAAGACGAACGGACGGAAAGTCAAATCGTTCCCCAGCACCTTAGTCGGTCCCTGATATTCAAACCTCCGGTCGAGCCTCTTACAAACCAGACGATTGAGGCCTTTGATCTACCAATAGACAATAGAAGGAGCAAAAAAAGGGATTTGCTCCACTTTACAATATCAAGAAATCAGACTTGCAAGGGGCTATAGCCGAATGAAACAAAACGTCTCAAGATGCCAAGTAGACTCATCTCAAGATGCTTGGTGCGGGGGACGAAGTATACTGAGTTTGAAGATAAAGCTCAGGGGAGGTTTTAGAATAATACAGGATTGCGCCAGTATTAGGATATTCCGATTCTGTGGACGTAAGGTGGAGAAAAAGAAGAATTCGTTGGACAGAAGGAGCATTCCCATTAGGATAATTGTCAAGTGGGAATGGAATAGTTGTAGGGCTTTTTGCACCTGAAGTGCTTGACTTTTTGGAAGAGTCAGAGTCCCGCTCCTGAATGAAGTGAAGTTAGACCTTTGTCCTGGGGTCTCATTAGGTAGTTCCTTTTCGACCCGACGAATGACTTTTTCAAAAAAGTCTTCCATGTTGCCAGTCTTGCCTTTTACACCGTGTGGGATATGAATCCTCCTTCTGTGTAATGATTTGAAGCTGAAATCTGTTACTATCACTTCGATATAGACTGACCTGTCTGTAGACTAGTAGTGTATTTGACTTTTTCCTAAGACTTGATCCAAGGAAAGGATTCGCCCTCCTCTCTAACCCTTCGTTTCTAATCACTGGGAGGGTATGAAGGGACTACGACAAATAGTGGAGCGAAGAACCTAAGAGATACGCACTGGTGGACCAGTCGTTAAAGGACCGCAAAGGCTCTCGAGTATGTCATTGATTTCATGCGAATTGGCTGGAGTTTCTGATTCCACTTCTAAAGACGAGTACCCCTCTCGATGATCAAGAGGGCCTCCCCCCAGTCAAGACGAGGTTTTCATGCCGGTACTTTATGAAATTCAATGCGAAAGCCTATCGCAGTTGCATTCTCTTGTGCTCAGCCGTACGTTCCACCATTGAGCTCTCGGGAAGAGATAGCAAGCACCCTTTCTTTTCTTATATGTTCTTTCTGACCTTTCTTCGTGATAAAGAAGCTATAAGAAATTCTCATCAAAAAGAGCCTTACAGCGCCAAGTCCAATCCACACGCCATTGAAAATGAAAACCGAATTTAGGAGACAAATCCAAGAGATTCTCAAAAAGCCAATCATGGAATTCACTAAAGAAAAACATAGCAACCTCTGAAGCTGGGAGCAAGGAGCGAGAGAATCGAAGCGCAAAAGAGCAATTCATCTATCCCTGAGCTGAATGACGCAACAAAGCCCCCGACTAAACGTAACCCTCAAGATCTCCTTCTTTCAGCTGTTGGGCTCATATCCCTTACCCGGTTCTGTTTACTTGCTCCATTGGTAACGAGAGGTTTCAGCTCAATAAGCCTAGAATCTAAACCTTTCCTTTCATCAGTCAATCTTTCTATCCCTTAGTCTGTTCTTCCCCTTGTTCCTTTCCTTTTTCAAGGCAGTGCCAATTACACTTATTGTTCTATTTATTAGTGGAAACACAACATTGGAAGGCTTTTTCCCTAGAAATGCTCTCTTCTCTCTCCTGTGAGAAAAGAGTTTTTCATAGCGTTTGACGTCTCTGCCACGTGAGTGCTGGTGAGAGAGTGTTGTTGGGTTGAAGATGGTGGAGAGTCTTTCTGAAATGGTGAGGAACTTCTAGGTGATGGAGGAAGAAAATGAAAGGTTGTGTGTCCATGAGGATGTTGTGGAAGATGTTCGAGCTTTTATGCCCGTTTGTGGTTTTTGGATTTGTGTTGACTGGGAAGGCCTACAATGTGGAGGCTTTTAAATCAACTATGAAGCTAGTACGGAAGGTGACTGGACGTATGCATGTCAGGACCATTGGACTGAATGTGTATGCATTTCATTTTGAAAAACCAGAGAAGGATAGGGTGCTACGAAAAGGTGTAAGGAAATCAGGTATTTTATTTTGGTAAACGCAGCGGAATATTAAAACTAATTTACGAAAATCCGATTTCCTAAACTATGGATCTCTTTGTATTCTATAATAGATTGAAAGGAA
>JAYMTT010000894.1:0-11053 GCA_036898025.1 Hypseocharis bilobata
GCTATTCCATAGCTGACACAGAGTCACTGTGATTAGCCTGACAGAGGCTTGTTTGGATTTTCTATCAGAGCCCCACTTCTCGATCATCTCCAATTGCCACTGATCCATTTGGAAGGTCTGGGACAAATCGAATTGAAGACCCAGGGGAGATCGAAACCGAACAGCTCTAGCGAAATCACACTGAAAAAAGAGATGGTGGAGTGTTTCCCCCTCACCACAGCCTTTATGGCATTCAGTACTTCTGGCACAGTTTCTTTTCTTTAGTTCTGTCGCGATCGGGATAGCATTGCTACAATATTTCCACAAGAAGGTTTTGAGTTTCTGTGGTAGCTCCATGTGCCAAATCAGATTCCAAACCTTCTCGGGTACTCCACGATGACTTTCCAGTGTTAACCGAGCGTACCCGAACTCAGTAGTGTACGTCCCGTCTCTGGTATGAGGCCATACTATGGTATCCTCCATATTGGCCCCATTGGGAATGGGGATGTCTTTAGTCCGGCTACTGACTTGGTCAGAGAAAGAAGTTGCCAAAATATGCACATCACACTTACGCTCCCTTTGATTAATCAAATCAGTCACTTTCGTGGCTGGTTGAATACTTAGATCCGGACGCCTCGATGGCTGTAAGACCTCGGGTCCTACCCATCTGTCCTCAAAGACATGAATGTTAGCATCATTCCCAACCTGCCACATGCACTCTTTGTCTAGTAACTCCTTACCATGGACCAAACTTCTCTAAATCCAGGTCGAGTTGCTCGGTATTGGATTCTTGTTCCTCCATAACATGTTCTCTTTGCAGTACTTTGCTCTTAATAGCTTGCTAGTGGTCTTGTTGATATCTTGCATAAGGCGCCAAAACTGCTTGGCCAAAAGAGCTTGGTTAAAGGACTTAATATTTCTAATACCAAACCCTCCTGCTCCCCTTGGCTTGGCAAGATTTCTTTTTTCCTCCAATGGATGCCTCTTTTCAGCCCATTTTCCTTCCACTAGTAATTAATCATAAACCTAGAGATCCACTTGGTAACAGCTATAGGGAGTCTAAACAAAGACATGATATAGACGGGAATCGCTGCTAACGTCGACAAAATTAGAGTGAGTCTGCCAACCTGGTTAATGAGCTTACCTTTCCAAGCTTGCAAGCTTTGTTGAACCCTATCTTTGACATATTCGAAGAGCTCCACTTTCTGCCTTGGAACCAACTGGGGGAGCCCCAGATAGAAGCCGGGGCTGTCAGCCCTTTTGACTCCCAGAATTTGTGTAAACTGATCAGCTAACTCCTTAGGTGTATTCGGGCTGAAGAACCATTCAGACTTATCGTAATTGATGACTTGCCCCGAAATATGATGAATTGATAATGGTAGTTCAAGCTTCAAATTATGTGACTTAACTTCCATATTATATTGTTTTTGCTTAACCTCTTTTTGCAGGAAATGGTCAGCACGATGCCTCCCAGATGTTTCTTGTGCTAAATCTTCTATTAGCTTCGTTTTCATTTTTTATATTCTCTCTCTTTGACCCAGTTCATCATATTAAGAGACAATAGCATAAGCTTGGTGATCCAATCCAAGAAACGTCCTTTGAGGCCTCCCATCTCCCACAATCTTTGTGTTCATTATAAAGAACACCACCCGTTTGAAAAAAGTCCTCAGAGAAGATGAAGTTTGGAAAAGAATTCGTTTCGCAGATGGTGCCAGAATGGCAGGCTGCATACATGGATTACAACTGCCTCAAGTCAATCTTGAAAGATGTTTTGCGGTATAGACCTCAAAGGGCTCCATCTGAATCTGTGGGAACATCCCACAAGTCCTTGACGAGAAGGGTGTCGCTGTATAGAGCCTTTAGTGGCCTTACAAATAGGTACAAAGGTTCATCTCCTAAGAAGAATGAGGATGAAGTGATATTGATAAATGCAGTCCATGAAGGGGAGTCAGAAGGGTACCAGACCATGTTTCTCAAGTCCTCAGATGAAGGAGGAGAGCATGAGCTTGTGTTCTTCAGGAGGCTTGATGACGAGTTCAACAAGGTGCTTAAATTTTACAGGAAGAAGGTGGAGTAAGTGATGGTCGAGGCAGAAGAGTTGAGCAAACAGATGGATGCTTTGATTACTCTCCGGATAAAGGTAGAGAAGCCGCTGCTCCAATTGGGTAACTTCATGAGCCTTGAAATCGAACCCAATGGTGTGTCTTTACATCCTGAAGCTGATTCCAATCCTACAAATGGTGAATATTAGCTCCTTTTACACATAATACATTCTATAAATTGGTACTTAATTTACACAAATTGCTGATAAATGTTGGGTTGAAATTTCAAAGGAGAATAGCTAGCTCTTTGTTTCTTCTAAAGGGTTCTATTTAAATTCTCTATGTTTTCTGTTTTCATTGTGAAGGGCGACTGCTAATGGATGTAATTCATGAGGATAGGATCCATGAAGTCTCACGAGATGGAAAGAGATCAAATGTAAGCAAGGATTTTGAACTGCCTTCACTAGACATCTTGGATCATGTATCTATTAATGTCACACCCGAAACTCCAAGGTCAACTTTGAAAGTTTTTCTTAAGAAGTCAAAATCAAACACTTCATTCAGCAAGGAAGATCTGAGGAAAGCAGAACAATTACTGACGCAGGCTCTTATTGAATTCTACCAGAGGCTTCGGCTCCTGAAAAGCTACTGGTAACATAACATTGCTCTCCCTCTTTCTAGAGAACTAATCAGTAATCATGATACGAGGTTTCCATTTTTCTAAACATAATTGACCATTTATTTGTTAATGGATGTGACAGTTTTTTAAATCAATTGGCATTCTCCAAGATTATGAAGAAGTATGACAAGGTTAAACTTTCTTTCTGACAGTTAATCTTAACTGTGAGGTTTTCTGTTCAACTCTACTGATTGAATGATTTCTGTTGGTGCAGATTACCACAAGAAATGCATCAAAGGCTTACTTAAAGATGGTGGACAATTCTTATCTCAGCAGCTCAGAGGAGGTTAGATAAAATTCGTTATTCTGTGCATATATAAGTAGAATGGTTCCTTTCAGAGACTGATGTTCCCTCCTGTTCCATCTTGTGCCTCCCAAGGTTACCAGGCTCATGGAAAGGGTCGAGGCTACCTTCATTAAGCACTTTGCAAATGGGAATCACAGAAAAGGAATGAGCATTTTAAGACCAAAAGCTAAAAGGGAAAAGCATAGGATTACATATATCTTAGGTAAGATTTATGCTAGAAAAAGCAAGAGGTCTATTTCTTCCACCTGTCAGTATATCATAGAGGCTTTTAGTGAAGGCCTAATTGCATTTTCAAAATTTTAAATCCAATTAAATTCCCTTAACCATTCTGTACCTGCAGGTTTGTTCTCTGGCTGCTCAATAGCACTTGTTATGGCTATTGTTGTGCTTGTACATGCAAGAAATATACTTAACAGTGAGGGACGTGGACAGTACATGGAAAACATATTTCCACTTTACAGGTGAGTTCTAGGTGTTACACTCACGCAAACATGCGAGAAGACACCCAAACTAATTTTGAATGCCATAATAACTACTAGAGTTGAGATTGTTATTCAATGGCTTCTAAGATTATGGGTTTTGATGCACCTTTTTGCAGCTTCTTTGGATTCATTGTGCTTCATATGATCATGTACTCTGCAAACATATACTTTTGGAGGCACTACCATATCAATTATCAATTTATATTTGGTTTCAAGCGAGGGACAGAATTGGGTTATAGAGAAGTCTTACTAGTTAGTTCAGGTCTAGCAGTACTGACATTGGCTGGAGTCATCTCAAATTTGGATATGGAGATGGACCCGAGAACAGAAAGCTTCAAAGCACTAACTGAATTAGTCCCTCTGGGCCTAGTAACTGTAAGTATTTCCATACAGCCTCTTCAATCAAAGATAAAGTATGAAACGAAATACGGAGATGAACTTCAGTGATATCATTCTTTTCCCAATGAACATTAACTAGTGATAATCTTGCAGGTTGTGCTTCTAATAACATTTTGTCCTTTCAATATCATATACCGTTCAAGTCGCTTCTTCCTTATCCGATGTGCATTTCACTGTCTTTGTGCCCCTCTTTACAAGGTAAAAAAAATTAAAAATTAAAAATTAAAGCATCCACATCGATGAATTAACTTTTGCTGGAGAAATAGGCTAAGTTCTTGCTTTATCATTTATTTATGTAGGTCACCCTTCCAGATTTCTTCTTGGCAGACCAACTAACTAGCCAGGTTTGACATCATGCTTTTTTGTAATACACCGATAATTGTTGAACTTTTGAGCTACTTGTCACATGATCTGCATTTATGTTTGTATATACCAGATCCCATTCAAATTATGAATCATAGATTCACTGGGAATCTGGGACCCTTGGTGAATCCTTATTACGAAAGCTCATGCTTAAGCTTTTGCTATGTAACATGAATGTTTTATGGGAAACCACAGCAATAGTTGATTTAGACATGTCTATTTCATTGACATTTACTGGCATACCATCTCAGGTGCAAGCTTTAAGGAGTTTAGAATTCTATATTTGCTACTATGCCTGGGGTGACTTCAAAAGAAGATCAAGCAAGTGCCGTGAAAATGACATTTTTCAAACTTTCTCTATTGTCATAGCAGTCATCCCATATTGGTGTCGTTTCATTCAGGTACCTTTTATTGATGCAGAAACTCTATATGACATTACCAGTTATGGCATTTTTGCAACTTAAATGTGTCTAGGGCCTAATTACATTCTTATATTACAAGCACTTCCTTTTTTTTCTGTGTATTGTTTTGGTCTCCTTCCTGGAGTCTGTCATGTTGAAAATTTTCAATATATAGAATATCAAATGGTGGTGCTAATAATGATCTAATCTAACAGTGCCTCCGACGCCTGTTTGAAGAGAAAGATCTAAAGCAAGGGCTTAATGGGCTGAAGTACCTGTCAACAATTCTTGCCGTAGTCATAAGGACAATTTATGATCTAAACAAGGGGGAGTTTTTGAAGATCATGGCTTTAGCTACTTCAGGAGTTGCAACAGTTGCTAATACATATTGGGATATCATTATAGATTGGGGTCTTATGCAGCGCCATTCAAGAAACCCATGGTTGAGAGATAAGCTCCTTGTATCAAACAAAAGCGTATACTTCATAGCCATGGTAAGATGATAAATGAAAATCGTGTTTCTTTTTTCTTTTGTATTCCCTACATCCACTTTTTGTTGGCTTTTTTATTTGGGTCATGATCATTTTGTGGGGAGTTTCTTATAGGAAAAACAGGTGACTATAATTAGACTGATAGAATGGAATAGATAAGAGAAAACTGGTTTAGTGTATCTTTCTTTTTTGGGGCTATGAGTAGTAACTTTAACTTTTTTCTTATAAACTCTTTTTAGCAAAGCTACTTAAGTTTATTGATATAAGAAACTAACATATCTGGATAACCATGTATTTCAGGTGGTAAATGTTATACTAAGACTTGCTTGGATGCAATCAGTGTTAGGTTTTAGAGAAGCATCTTTTCTCCACAGAAAAGCCTTGATTGCCATAGTTGCCTGCTTGGAGATCCTCCGTCGTGGCATTTGGAACTTTTTCAGGTATACTTTACATCTTTTGTTGCTTTACTAACTGAAAGAGTATACAATAATGATGTATTTGGCGAATCAAATTCCATGGTCTAATAAGGAAGTGGAAAACAAGTAGTAAACGAGAGTGAAGTTGAGCAAGAGGACACTCGTTACAGTTATCTTACTTCTACTGAAATAAAGGTTAATTTAGTATGGTAAATTTTCATAATTTGTAATTTGTGTCATTATAATGACCAAGAAACCTAACTAAAATCATAGACCCGATTCCTTAAAAGCTCAGCTGTCTGCAGTACTACTCTTAATTTTTAAAAATCTCACCATCTACTGAGGTTGTTATGTTTAATTGATCAGGTTGGAGAATGAGCACTTAAATAACGTGGGGAAGTATCGGGCATTCAAATCAGTTCCCCTACCTTTTAACAACGACGATGGATACAAGAGTATATAGATACAAGGCATAGAAGAGACATGGTGAAAGAATGAAGATTGTCCAAATTCAAGATATATACATGATAGTTTCGTTCTTCTCTTTGGTATTTATTTGTTCATTTATTTCAAGTTAGTAAAGGTAAAATGTTAGATATAAGTTACAAAACTACAGCAGGAAGATGATGGAATAGGAAGATACATGAATTTGAATACAAATTTAGCGACCACAAGCAATTCATCTACAGTTAGAAGAGATGAAATATTTTTATAGGAATTGAAATGTGAGGATAATTCACTTACCATGCACATTCCTCCGAGAGTTATAGTGGTAACAGAAGATTTTCATGTATAATACAGCAAGACTCATATATACACAAGGTTTCAAGATTCATATATGCTTGTGTTGTTTTTTCAAGATTCAGGCGGTGCAGTAGAATTATCAATATTGATGATTATTGATCATGTTTTGGTTTGCTGGAAACACAACTGCAGAATCCCTACCCGATTCCCGGGCATGACAATACCAGGAAATTGAGGAATCACTGGTTTCTTTGCCAGGCACAAGAGATGATTCATCATATGGATTTCAAATCAAATAAAGTCAACTATAAATCAAGAACTAAGAACAAACATGTACTACTTTGGTTTATTGCATTTCTCTTAACCATATTATTATTTTAACAGGACTAACATAATAAAATTTGCAAGTAAAATTGGCTAGTGAAGAAATATATGTAATGATGTGCCAGAAAGCCAGAGAGTAACAGACTCTACCAAATGCAAAGTGGAAATTTTGAAGTTAATGCCATACAAGTTAAGCTTTTACATTAGACTCGAAGTTTATTACATACCATAATGATTGTACACAGCTGAAGACAAACCTATGTTTTTCGACTTTCACCTATTCCGATATATCAAAACTAGAAGAAAGTATGAAAAAAGAAAATTTTGACATACTACAGCACCCTAAAAGAACGCTTTATAGTGTTAAATAGAATGAGAATCCTCTTGATCAGCATCTTCCACATCTTCAAGTGAGGATGACGAGTTTGAAGCGGAATTTTCTGTCACAGCACCAGTACTGTCATCATCCCGGCTCTTAAAAATGGATGAAAACGACAATGGGTTGTAGGTGGAGCTTGCTTTTTGAAGGCCACGTATAGCTTCCATTGCAGCAAGAGTACTGCGATATACATCCATGGTTTCATCCCCTAGCGTTGATGGTGTCTCATGTGAAATACTTGCAGCATTGTTAAGGGCTTGGTTTGACTGGTCTTGTGTTGACGGTGCAGACTCAATAACTTCTGCTTCCAATGGAAAAAGGAGCTCAAGATTTGCCTCACATTCACGAACTAGCCTTGAGAGAGGTTCTGTTGTGAAGAAGGGCTGATGAACAGCAAGTTGTGTAAAAGGTAGGCGCAACCATTCCCCAGTTCGTTTATCATATTTCTTCAAAATTTTAACAAGACCTAGTCAAGCAAAAACACAAAGACAATTTAAGAAAATGGCAGCATCTTGCAATTCCCAGCTCATGTCAGCTCAAGGAAAGGGAAACTAATAGCTATACCTGTAAACTATGGGGAGCTATAATATTTTAGAAGCACCATCTCCCCATGAAATGTGGCAAAGCCCTTATCAACCAAGTTAGGCATAATAGAGAAAAAAATGAAATGGCTGTTGTACCTGCAAAATTTAGGGAGCTATAATTCTTGAGAAGCACCATCTCCCCATGAATGGTAACAAAGTCCTTACGGATATCCATCATTTCTTCACTGAATTCACTCCCCAATGAGATAACTCCGCCCTTGCGGCTCTTATCCTTCAGTCGCTCAATCCTTTCCTTCAACTCCTATTGTAATTTTAGTTAACTATCAATATATAGCCACAATCATATTCATGGTGCTGAGTGGTGCCTAGCCAGTCAACAACATAGTAGAATTCGGAGAATCTTTTAGCAACCACTCAAAGGACACCATCAAGATATTCATTCATGAAATGACCAGTGTACAAGGGAACTATGGGGAGACACCCAGAATTGAAAAATAATGTAATAGAAAGAAACAACGTGTTGACAATGATTAATTAGCGAAAGTGGCAACCAGACTTAATGTAATCTGATATTATAATGCAAAATTTGCAAGCATCAGTCTATTGTCTGATATAGGATACCAGATGTGAGAGTTGACACTAACATATAATACATGCCAAGGGTGACATTCTAAAGAAGAGTACATAATTGAAAGACTTGGTTGATATGGGAATGAAGAAACTAGTATCACATATAGAAAGCCATCATACCACTCTGCACCATGAATACTAATGATGGATTACGTTATGTTTGAGTTTCGCATTAGAGTTGACACCATATCTTGTCAACAGTTGAGGAAATGTATTGCTTTCATTTGATGCATCACGCATCTTAACCTTGACGCGAAGTTGACATGGAAAATATGAGCCTAAGATTGATCTCATCAAAAAAATCAACGTTGATATACTAATGAACATAGTAAACTAAGGCCCCGTTTGGTTGGGGGAGTGGGAATGGGAATGGGAATGGGAGTGGGAATGAGAAATTATGCTTTAAATAATAGTCAAAGAATGAAGATCACTCAAATTTGTGCTCAGATTAGGAATGATATACTCTCCTCCTTCTCCGCACTCCATTCACATTCCCATTCCTTTAATTCCCTCTTACGAGAAGAGGAATGAGATTCTCATTCCCATTCCCCCTCTCTTAAAATTATAAGTACATATATCCTTAAAACAAAGATCATTCAAAGCATAATTTTTCATTCCCATTCACCCCAACCAAATGGGGCCTAAGATTCCACCATAGAATATGCAATGTATTATGGAGCTGGAATTTCTTGTCTTAAATGGTCAGGTAGAACAAACTTTAGAGGTTATAGAATTATTAGATAAGGAGATTCATCAACAACAATTTATGTTTATTACTTGTAGAATTACTTGCTGAAATTTCAGATAAGGGTAACCAACATAGCACCCCTAATAGGCATCAGCCTATTGAGACAAAGCTACCAACTTTCTTTCTTTTACAGTGTTCATGACTATCTTAACGTTGCAGAGCCTCTATAAGGCCATGCATATTAATTCATAATATCCTCAAATGCTATAATCAAGAATACGGGTGAAGGAAAAATTAAAGGAACTGTATTAACACAGAAAGTTTCTCGGGAAATCCTCTGAATAGAAAATAACACAAGAAAATGTGTTACAAGGAAATCAGAGACAAAAGTACGGACAAAGTTCAGTGTTATATGTCAAATATCCATATTCCAAAGAGGTAACTATAAGAACCACTTCATAAGAAAGTATATAAAATCACAACTAGAAAACCTTGCAAAGTGGATCTGATCAATAGTCTTTCTAAAGCAAAATTCTTCTCATTAGCTAACCAAGATAAACTGAAAATATCGAACCTTCTCATTAGAGGTCTCAGTCTAATCCTAGAATGCCTCTCTTGATAAGAATAAGATAAAGTAAAAGCAAAAAGTCATTTGCTTCCTGAATGATTGATGCAGGCTCAGACCGTAAGGCTCTGGCTCCGGCCCAGGCCAAAAAGTCCTGCTCCTTTTAGATCAAAAAATATGCTAAGGAATTACCTTTCACTCCACTAACAACACTTCTAATGAATGCATTCCTTTTATTCATCTACCAATAAATTATCTATTATCATTATTGGATCTCAAGTCTCAACATCCTAAAATCTGCAACCTCATTTTTTCCCTTATTTTTTCAAGATATGACAGAATCTACAAGATATGCAAACTCCAAGCCATTCTCTGCGATTTTCACTTCTCAAATTTCGAAACCCCATAATCCAGCTCTAATGAAACCACATTCCATTTTGACCTAGTCTCTCCTACTCTAAAACCTTCAAATGCAAAGAAAGCTGATTGCAACACAAACTAATCTAATCCGACAATTTGAGTCTGATATTACTTCAGCCAATACCCTTGAGCACCAAATTGCTTAGATTCTTAACACAAATTAAGCACAAGCTCTGAATTTCCTAAACAGAAAAGAATTATCATTCAAAAAGAAACAATCAAAATAAAAACATACCCACATACATACATACATACATACATAAAAGTCAAAAGTCAATTTTGTAAATATCGTAAAGAAAAATGAAGAAAAGGGGGTGACCTGAAATCGGATAACGAACTCCTCCTCTTTGTCAACATAGAAATCATTGCACTTTTCAAGATCTTCCTTCAAAATCCGAATGAACCATTCCTGGAGGTCCATCAAGGGCCTGTTACTCGCCCCAGCAGGGGCATCAACAACAACAGAAGAACCGGCGTGGTGAATGGGTTGCTGTTGATGATGATGATGGAGGGTAGGAGGGAGAGAATCAACGGCGGATGGGAGGTTTTTGAGGAGTTTCTTCAAGGGCTTGTAACAGAGGAACTTGTCCCTCCAGTCCGGTAGGGTTTCCTCCAGGTGGGTCCTAAACTCCTTACCAAATTTCATGGTGGTGATGATGGTGGTGGTGAAACTTGAAAGAAGACTGAGAATTGTGATGGGTTACGGTGGTTTTGGGTTTGGCTTTTAGCATTTGTGCATATTTGGAATTGGAAGAGCAGAGCAAAGCAGAGGCAGAGGACACAGAGATGGGATGGGAATTGGGATTAGAAGAACAAAATCCCAAAAGGGCAAATGGGTAAGAAGGAATATAATTATACTTTACTATTATAAGATGGAATCTTCTGATAATATAATGTGCAATTGCTTTGCAGGCCAAATCTTAAATCTAAATGCACTTTTTTTTTTATGTTCTTTTCTATTGGGTTTACATTTTTTTTATTATTAATAGCCCCCACTTGCAAACCCAAAAAACAATTTTTTTTTTTTGTTCTTTTGGCTAAAGCAATGGCCATTAGTTGACTCTCTTCAACAAGAGTGCTTTTGCCTTGTTTTTGGTTTTGTTGGTTATTTTGATATGCAAGAGAGGGATGGATGGTAGGGATGGCAATTCTATCTGTACCCGACGGATATTCGATTTTTTTTATCCGAATGGGTAGGG
>JAYMTT010000895.1:0-11046 GCA_036898025.1 Hypseocharis bilobata
CTCGACATGGGCTGGTCGGTCCGGTCCCACTCTCTCTCACCTCCTCCTCTTTGTCTTGCTACTATTTTTCTATTTATACAACCCCAAATCCCAAATGGGTTTTTGAAAAATTAAGGACATTTCTGGAACAATTACTGATTTGGAAGTAATTTGTGCATTTTTAGATTGGGGGGTTTATGTTATAAATTTGTAAACTTGTATGTACCAAAATGTAAATTTGTGGTCTTCCCTTTGCTTTCTTGATCCTTCTTTACTACGTATATGGGTTTTGTTTTGTTTTCATTTCATGTTTCTCATTTAGCATTTAAGAAAACAAAAAAAAAACATTAGTTGTCAACTGATTTTGCTACTTCTCTTCGTAATGATTTGATAGAGCAACATTGAGGATTCTCTTAATATCTATTGATTTCGATTAGTAGTTCTATTTTGTATCTAGTGTTCAAAATCATAAAAATGCTGTAACTCCCGCAATTTTTTTGTAGGATGATCAGAAAGTGGTTAGGAAACGGAAAACTGAACTCGGTGGAACTTTCTCGATAGCAAGTTGGATACTTTTCATTGGTCTGTTTGCTGCGTGAGTATTTCACAGTCTCATAATATGAATTGTTTGGGATTTTCATGTTTCTCTTCATTGTTTGTGTTGATGTTGTGTTTGGCTTTTCGTTTTCATCTCAGGTTGCTCTATCAAATCATTACAAAGAGAAGTGTTGAGGTGCACAACGTCAGAGCAACAAATGCACCCGACTTGGCCTTGTTTATCAATGACATGGAATTTAATATTACCACTATTTCTGGCATGAGCTGTTCAAACCTGCGTGATCTTGGTACTTTAGTTACTGGAAATCCAGGCTTCATTGACCACAGAACTGCTCCTCTTTCAAATTTTGCGAATTATTCATGCTTCAACACAAGCAAGGGGCCAACCATCACTCTTAAGTGTAAGGATTGTCAGCTCATTCATGACAATATATACATTTCGTGGAAGTTCGTTGATATTCCAAATAATCCGGCAACTGCCGTTGGGTTTGAGTTCAATATTACGACTAAGAATCATGCCAATAAGAAACATGTGAGTTTCGTTAGTGGCATGCTAAAGAATGGAAGCAATTTGGATGATAGACCAGTCACATTCAGAGGGGCGGATGCAAATATATTGAAATTTAATCTGTTTCCCCGAATATACCACAATTTACATGACCTAAGGCTCATTCAACCTCTATTTCATGATTTTCTACCTGGTTCATCCTTTCGCGAGACAAGTCAGCTCCAAACTTCCCTTGAAAATCCCAATGATGGAGTAATCAATACAACGTTGTATGTCAACTTTCTCTCGGCCTACATTGTTGAGATTGACAATCAAAATATATTGGGTCCTGGTAAGTTATATTCCTTGCCCTGTGCATATATGAATTTATTCATTTATTTAATTATTTTTAGAGGGAAAGGGGAAGTTTCGTTGCCATGTCTTCGCTGCATAAACTTTTATTCATTTTGAAGTAATGTTGATTAATGCTCTCTTTATATGCAGTAAGCTTCCTCGCAGACCTTGGTGGCCTATATTGTATTAGTATTGGCATTTTTTTCTACTGCTTGGTACAAGTATGATTCTTGTCTATTTTTGAAGAGTCTTTTTTTGCTTTTTGTGCCCAGAGTTTCCTAACTTACTTATTTTATAGTGCGAGTATAGAGTAAAGAACCTACGTAATGAAGATAGCATCATGCGTCAAATTAGACATCGGCGAAAAGCTCAAGAGCGCTGGAATAAGGTGTTTTATTTCCCATCTAACGAAGCGCCTTTTAGTCTTCTGTATTGTTTCATTTATTTTTTTTAGCTTTTCTTTGTTTCCATTATATTCATTTTTAATGTCACTGAGTAATACATATTTTTCTTTGAATTAGTTGCGGAAATATGTAATGTACACATGGGGTTGCAGCACATTGGATGATAAATACAACAACTGTAAAAAGGATTCGGGTTGTAGTCCTTTCATGATTCAATCAGTTCGTGGAAATGGATCTGTTCGTGGAGGTGGGTCATCGCATAAGCGAAGCCAGCAAACTAGACCTGATTCCATCAGTTTTAACAGGAAAGCCAGCCTACCTGGAGAGAAGGTAATGCACTATTCGTTTCTTGCAGTAGTGAAGTTGACTTTATTTACTCCAATCCCTTTTATCGAGCTGCCTACTTTTTTCCTTTGTTTTTAATTTCCTGAAATGGTCATACTTTTTATTCTGCAGAATACCATTCCAAAAAATGTTCACACTCAGCAAGTAACGGCAGGAACTGTACCAAACTCCAAAGGGAAGACTTCAGATTCAAGGAGTGAACTTGTGAGTTTCCTTTTTCTTTTTTCCATTATATGTCCTGAGGTCATTGAGATTTCATCTTAACTTAATTGACTTAAATGGTGGCCAATACATCCTGTGTGTTGCCTGATGCTGGTTTCAATGAATCGTAAACTATGTACTTTGAACTTCAAATGGAAGGGTAAAGTCGTATCTCAAAAGATCAAGAAAATGGTTGACTAGTCAAAGTAAGAAATTATGGGTATTGTTTTCAACAAGAACTTTAATGTTTTTCCATCAAGGATTTACAGAGCCAACTGAAATAACAAGGAAAAAATTCAATTGTTGTTTGTACGTTTTTGATTGAGCATTTGACTGAATTGATCCTAATCACATATTAAATTGTATACCTTTCATGTTTATGTCCTCCAGCCATCAAAATCTGAAGTCGATTCTTCTGGAAATGGTGGGAATCAGCATTCTGGTTCTGGTGGTCAATGTGCTGGAGATGCCTCCCAGTCTCATGCATTTTCTCTTGCGAACGATATCATTCCCCCACCACCTTCACTAGGTAACTACTAATATTAATATTTTGGTCTGCCTCTTTTTCTTTCTTTACTACATGTTCATTGAAAGGGGAAATTGGAGCAAGTTGACGTTGTTGGTCTCTATACTAGTTTTTCCAACTAATTGAGTTCATGAACGAATTCACCTTTCACCTGATTTTCCTTTCTCTGTTGGATATTCTTGGTAAAAGAGAATGCTGTTTACATGTTGTTGATCTGTGTAGTTGTTTTTCTGCCCTGATAAATTGATTTGATGAAAATGTCTATCTTAATTCCCTTGTTTATCCAAGCCGTGTGTGTTTAGAGCATCGTCAGATTGATAGGCAGTTATATGAAGTTTATTTTCTTTAATTTATTGAAATGAGGAAATTAAAGTGGTAATTGCTGCCTTTTCTTTTCCACATTGTAGAGTCTAATTCTTCTTTTTATCTAATCAAAACTAAGTCTGCCTTTCTGACTAAATGGTGAGAAGAGAAACTTGTTGCCTAGTGATACTCGTATCTATTTAGCTGCCTCAGTTCAATTCCATAGCTGCGTAATATTGCATGTAATATTGTTAAAATACATTCTGGTATAAAGTTGATTATCAGTAGAGGGACGGCTATCCCTTCTTGTGTGGTGCAAATATTGGCTTTGGATGAGATTAGGACGAAAAAAAAATAATAATAGCTGTATGCTGGACTTTATAGCTAGATGCAAATCAATATATGTTCTGTTTCTTAAGTAAAAGTTTTAGGGCTTTTCTAGTGTTCAAACTAACTGGTTCGTACAATTATACTTTCTGCTTTTTCATTGCAGACTTGAAGGATGGTTCACAAATGGATTTGTCTACTATTCAGAAGAATCTGGAGAGTTTGTACGAGTATAATGTCATGCTGAGGGAAAAGTTTGTAGCTGCTCAATCTTTGCTTCATGATTTAGCTACAAAGTCCTCATCTCCTGTGACAAATAGTTGAATGTAGCATTTTCAAGTTATGCAAGCAAGTAGCAGTTGGTGTCACTCCACACTGCTCATATTTCTGTCAGAATCTTCCCAAGAAAACGTGGAATATTCTATCCGTTCTCTCGTGGGGAAAGAAAAGATTTTGTGTTCTCTTGGGAGGAAAGATTTTGTTAGGCTGCTGCCAGATTATCTGGTCCTGTACATGAACCTCGGATCAACATTCGGACTAACCTTTTTCTTGCTCAGGGCGGCAAGATGGGCAGACAAGAAATTTGAAAACATGCGCAAGGGGTTGATCTTTTTTCAGGGATCACTCGATATATGATGTTTCACATGGAAGTTTTGCTTGTAAGATTGTGATTATTGTTGTGTTTTTCTTGTGCGGGTAAACATGAGATTTACAGTTGGGATGCAGCATAGTGAGTTTGATCTTGGAGGCATTTGGAACTCAGAAGCAACATGTCTTGAAGAATGTACCATTATCTCTATTTTGTTTTTGCTTCAAATGTTGTGTTGTAACAATGTATTAGAAACATGATTAAAAGAAGAAAGAAAGAAAAGATGAGTACAATGTTTTTTACTGGCTTGGATGTTCCATGGTTTTCACTCTATTAAGCCTTTAATCTTTAAGTTAGCTAGTTCTGGATTTTAACTAGCTACCCATCCGCTTGTACTACTGCATTTGGCTACCAGAAAGTCCAAATACTAATTTCCGGTTGTTAAAAGTGCAGAAAGTCCTGCAAATTCCAATCTAATAAGGCTATTCTTTAACGAGAGGATCTTCAGAGAAGTGTGCTAGATTGACTCCATTTCCTTGGTACGTGAGGGATTTTTAAGTTCCTTAGATATCTAACCAAAGTTAACACAAAAATACCATGATGCATTGGTATAATATAACAAAAGAACCATGCGACTAATTCACTACTAAGCTTATTTTAACAAGATCCAGACAGTGAGCATACATATGCAATAAAAGATAAACTCAGCACACCTCAGAGAAAAAGAGTGAGAGAACAAAATTATAAATATTGTAACATAATAGGAACGACTCTTCTCACCCTATATGGAAAACCTGCTACTTGTTCAGTTCCATGAATCTTCCTGAAGTATAAGTGTCACATCCCAGGTTTCTAGAGCCACACCAGTCAACCAAAACACGTCTCACCACCAATTTCAACTCACTTACCGTCAACGAATAGCTCCTTTAGAGGGCTGGCTATAAGTTCATCCAGAAACAGCCACCATATTACCTTGGTTTCACTCTAATGCCATGCATCTGCAAACAGTGACAGCATCAGTGCCTCCTATCTTAAATCTGGTGAGACACTTGTTGCTTGGAGAGGGAAATCCAGAAGGCTTCTGCTGAAGCCTACTGACAGAACAGAAGGAAACAAGAGACTCGATAGCAATGCTAGAATTAATCAGCTGTCAATCTCTGTCCATTTGCTTTACTTCACTGCTCTTCGGAAGAGAACCATCCTTTGCTGAGTGTCTTCCCAATGCAAGAGCAAACATCCTCTTTGCAGCACCCAAGTGTTCCTCTTTCAAGGAATCCTTGTTTACAGCATTTCCACTTCTATTTCGAGATATGCCGACATTTGTACATCTTTTTTCTTCTAATTCTTTGGGTATATTACTTTCAATAATAGAAGCAGCCCTGCCATTATGGTTATTGGTCTTTGCTTTACCGTAAGAGCTCATATTTTTTCCTGTAATGACAGTGGCCCCTTGATTATCTTCCAGGCTTGAATTTGAATCAGCTTTATCACTTTCTTGAGCAAGCAATTCCTTGTTTTCTTCTTCATTTCCTCTACAAGTTCTAACTGTGGCATCCGGCTTGCATGAATTGATTCTTTGGCCTAGTGCATGTGCAATCATCCGGCGGGCAACCACAGGAATGTTTCTTGGCTTCTGCCTGACGGGTTCTCTTCTCTCTCCCGTGTCCTCTGAAAAAATTCGTTCTCGAGCAGCCAAATAAGCTGCTTCTCTCTCCTCAAGAGAATCTTGAAAAAAAGGGGGTTTTGTCTTCGACACTGAAACAATCACACATTATTACTCATTAGCAACCAATATGCTGCTTCATAGCAAATATAGGGATATAGGTACAAAAGAGAAGGTGCGACTTAAAATCTTCTTGATTCAAAACTTGGGGAAATGAGATCCTGAAAATAGTTCAGACCATCCACCCAAGATAGTGATATAATTGACATATGTATGTACCAACCAGATAAGATAATACCTTCTGTGGATTACACATATCTGAACCATCCAAAGAACGCAAGAGGTTCATACTTCATACAGACATCACAATTAGCATGACACACCTCATCCAACAGTTTCTATACCCTCCTATACAAAATTCCAATTTTGATGAAGTCCTATTAAATAAAATCAATTTCCCTTGACATAAGGAAGCAAACATGGGATACTGCTTCATTCTCGAAGAAGAGGCCTCAAAATATCAACAGAATAAAATAAAAAAACAATTAAGTCACTATTCTTGATATTGGGGAGCCATAAAATTTGTAAAAGAATATCATTTCTAGCATAGAAGATATCAGTGTAAGCTTTCTAGCACCTTCAAATTTCTTATGCTAATATAATGAGCACAGAGGAATGATAAGCAATTATTCAAGCGGTGACCTCATATCTAGAACGAAGTTGCATAAAAGCATAATTGGAATGAACATGAAACGCGATGAAGCAATTGGTAGTACCGTAGTAGTACTATAGCAGTAACACACAAGATAGTGATATAATTGTAACTCTTGCTCATTGGTATTAGTAAACAAAACATGGCAACATCGCCAGTAATTTTTAATTATCAAAGAAATACAGTTACACAAAAAAAATGTTAAAAAGAAAATGATTTGACATTGATGGCACTAACCACAATCATAAATTGTCATTTACTTAACACATAACATATTCCTCCACCAATGAATATTTATCCACATTGATAAAAGCTTGTATTCTCTTTGTATACAAGGGAAGTTGTGTTTGGTAAAACATTTATAATACAGGGATTAATGCTCACCAATCAATGATTATATCT
Organism: Hypseocharis bilobata; assembly: GCA_036898025.1. Lineage (NCBI taxonomy): Eukaryota > Viridiplantae > Streptophyta > Magnoliopsida > Geraniales > Geraniaceae > Hypseocharis > Hypseocharis bilobata. The sequence continues at coordinate 6,851 of JAYMTT010000895.1, forward strand.
GACATGCAACGAGAGGTAATTTTAGTCATCTGAAATCATCCAACAGCTGGGACTAATATTTACAGGCCTGGTCAATCTTCTAGGTCTCTAGTTCAGTCTTGTGAGCCCACAGATGTAGGAATCTTGTGATTTGGTCTTCAAGTACTTTTGACTGGTCGACCAAGCTTACTTGGTATCCAGTACTAGCTACTAGGCCTTCAAGACTAAGTAGCCTATAAGAGCTTTGTACATGTATCCTTTGGAATGAATGAGAGTATTCGAATAAAATGATATTTTTAAGATTTCATATGCATAGTTCTTCAATGTGGTGCTTAAAATCCCTCCATGTGGAGCCTGGTGTACTTGTGTGATGCTGATGCACTGCAAATATTATGATCATTCATTACAGAATGATTTAAGAGGGCAGTGAAGAGTTTACCTGGTGGGGATTCTTTCCTCCTAAGTAATTGGTGAGACGTTGTTAGAGATTGAGGTTCATCATATTGCCACAAGATATCACCAACAAGGATGGACGGTCTGCAACAAATATGAAGATCATTTAGATGCGTTCACAACAATTGTGAACACTTAGGCAGCAAAAATTGTGCTACTATGGTTTATAACTTGCAAATGAAATAACATTTTGGTTTCAATTAAAAAAAATAAAAAATAGAAGATCATGTAAGATTTCCATAGCAAAACAATAAATCCAACAAGCTTCAAGATCCAACATTAACTTTGCCCAAACCAATGCCAATCCTTCACCAAATTTCAATACTTATATAGTTTACCTATTTCCAATGATTGCCACTTTTCAGGAAAATATTAAAAAAAGAGAAGTTACTTTCCTGAGTAAAGCACTGAGACGACACTACGAATTCCATAGGATTTTGGTTAAGAAGACCACAAAATTATCAAAACGCTCAAACAAGAGATCAACTAGACAGGTTCATAAAAAAGGAATTCAAGGCTAATGGAATTCGGCTTGAGCTAGGAGTTGAAATGACAACTGATTGCTTTAAGATGACACGCAAAATAGTAGGTATATAAGACAAACTTGTATGAAACACATTAAAAATCCAAGTTTTTAACATTATGGCCAGCATGTGTTCAATATATCATGAATATATATTAGTCATTAAGGAACAGCAACAGTTCAGTATTTGCAATCGAAATGGTCATGTTAGTATCTTTAACGATGTTTCAAAATAAGACAGACGTAAAATTGAAAATTTCAGACTCAGAAGAGACTCGTTGTTCTTCTGTTTCAGGTATAAAAGTTGAAACTATACTAGTTCAATCTTTGAATGTCAAGAAGTTTATGCCAAATCCATATTTAAAGTTTTACTACAAAGTCTAGAATCCAAATGATAAAGCTAGTACATGTTCAGCCCAATAGAAGATTTAGTCAGATATCTTGATCTCATCAAAAAGAATTTATATTCACCAACTTACCACAAAGTTGAAGCAATCAAACTCTTTTGGGGTTTCTTGAATAATTTAACATCAAATAATTGTTGATCTACTATCCAAGAGGTTAGCAGCAACATAATGTGTCACACCAAATAAAATGAACCATCCCTTTTAGGTTTCAAATTCGACATAAGGTAGCATGTAAGAAAGATAGATGTGGTATAAAGCATTATTGTTTCATAAGCATAGTCACAAAAGATATGATTGCACAGTGAGACGACCTTATGGCTAACAAGTGATATTATTTACAGGAAACGTCCGATATAAATTCCTAATCCATAACTAGCTAACGAAGTACCAATAAAGTATTTCAATTAACATAACTTATCCCATAGATTCCATATGGCATTACAGGGTCAAATTTCCTCAACTATAAGGCAATGTTCAATAGTTATCTTTCAAGAAATTAGATTGCTAGCATAAATGTTCTCCCATAGCTCCCCCCTCTTGCCACTAGATAGAACAGATAGCCCTTAAATTCACAGAAATATCTTCACTTCATATAGGCAGAAATGCATAGCTTCGTTATGCTTGTGCAGCCATGCCACTGCATTAAGCTGATCCTAAACTTCTAAGCCAAGGAAATAAGATATCTAGAGTTTTCCAAATATATTTATTTTGATTACTACTTTGCTTGCTTTCCCAGGAAACCATCTCAACATTTTCCTTTAACTTTACGCTACACCAGTTTCCCCAAAAAAGCTTCTGACTTCCCAGCAATTACGAGTAACTAATAAGCACGGGTCAAAATGTCTTTGTCTTCTTACAACTAATGCTGATGACCTTAATTCCAAACGTTAAAAAAATAAAAAAGGCATATTCTTATAAGATGCAAACACAAATCCAAGGCAATGCCTTGGTGCAAAAATTGCCCATCAGAAAGCTCCATAGTTAAACTTTCAGCATATCAGAATATAGTATAACACATGCACAAACAGATGCACCAAGTGAAAATATCATATAATATCATATAAGAAATCCTAGCTCAAGGTTTAGTGTCTTCATATACATTGATGTCTCCGGGCATCGCTCTAAAAGTAAGTGCCGATCATCTCCTTCACCAACCGATTCATGGGCAAATCTGCCACGATCATGCAACTATTGTTATAACTCAAAGACCACTAGATGGGAGAACTATTTTTTAATCGTACAATCAACTAAAATTTATTTGATAAAAACAAAAGAAAACTAAAAATTGCTTAATGGGAAATAGTACTAAAAAACAATACCCGAATATATCTGCCAGGCGATGCAAGAGAAGGCGGTTGTATGAATTCATTGGTTCCAGTTCCAGGACCCCATCCGAGCTGCAACATAGCATTTTTTTTTTATATTTATGTTAACTACAAATTAGGGAAAGGATCCAAACAACTTAAAGTGAAAAGATGACGAGGCAAAATTGAAAGAATGTATTCAGCACATCGATCAAGGAGTTGATAAAAGGCTCCATTATGATCTCAATACACGCAGTCATAGAAAAAAGGGTTTGATAATTTGTTCTGATATCTTTGGTCTAAATAACTAACTATATCATCAGCTCCAATACTATGCTAAGAAAAACCTAGTACTTACAATAAATAAACCTAGTACAAACCTACCTGGTATCATCCTGAAGGAAGTTAACTAAGGCCTTTTCCACTGAAAGAATAAGATGCTTGCAAGGAAGATTGTCCTTAACGAGAGAAGCCAATTCCTCCACCTGCAATGCATATACATTCACGTTCACATTAACACCACATGACCCAAGAAAAATTCACCAGTTCAGTTCAGAAAATTTTACTACAATTTTGCCAATTCTCCACAAACAGTTGAAACAAACAATCACATACATACAGACACAAAAACTCCACTACCCATTAAAATTAAAAAATCAAGAGATAGTAGAAATTAATTAATACCCAGAAATTCCCAAAGTATGAGAAAAGCTTTGTAATTTAAATTCAAAAAAAGCAATAACGAAATTAAAGTCTGAAAATTGAAGCGACGAATACAATTTTGAGAGAGACAGAGAAAGGGGTTACCATGGCGAATTGGGTCATGGTCATTCTGAAGTAGTAACCAAAACAAAAGGAAATTTTTGTGCAGAGAAGACAGAGAGACAGAGAAAGAGAAAGAGAAAGGGTTTGAAGAAAGTCCACAAGATTTCTTCAGATTTGCCTGAACGCTCGCGTGCTACATCGTTTTGTTTGTACGAGATGAATAATCATTTGAGATTACCCATTTACCCTTTTCCACTTTAAAGTAAAAATAAAGATTACAAAATGGCCAAATAATTTTTTTAAATTCTTATCATTAATAATAATAATGTAGAAAAATCCAAGGGATGACTTGGTGGTTAACTTAAAACTCTACCCTAATAAATGCAAGATTATTTTCTAAAACTCTTTTTATGCAATCAACCTTAAGTTAAAATTATTAAAACAAATTACTTTTAAACGAGTTTAATTAAGCTCATTTGCAAGTCGATTTTAAGCTCAAAGTAAGATAAAACGAGTCGAACCCAAGCCAAAAAAAATTTTAATTTGATAACTCTTCAACTTAGTCTATTTATAAGGTAACTTTTATTGCACATCTTCTTAACAAAAATGTTAACATGATATATTTCACATCAAATAAAAATGAAAAAGACTTGTTGATAACTTAATCGTGGATAGATTTCTCTATTTTGGCAAATGGAAAGAGGAAATTGAAGCAAAAAAGAGAAGGCAGCACAAAATTGAAGAAAATATATATATATATATATA
>JAYMTT010000896.1:0-11043 GCA_036898025.1 Hypseocharis bilobata
AATGTCATCATCCATAGAAACATGATTATTTGTATGAGAAGCTTGACTTGAATTTTGCTTGGAAAATTTGGTAACAAATTCTCCAAAAAGCAAGCATATCTCTCTTTTCACAATAACCATTTTTTTTTTGAATGTTGACTCATTGATTTTGCTATAGCAAAACTCTACAACTTGTAATTTTAATCGTGGATTAAGAGTGACTCATAAATAACAAAATATTATAAGAATGATTCTCATAGATAACAAAACACTATAAGAATATGTATGCTAAATTAAAAAAAAAAAGTTGTAAATTACGCTGGTAGCAGGAGCCGGAGGATTACCCAAGGGCGATCCAATTTGACCCACGAATTTACAAGTACGAATGAAAATTACTCGAATTTAAGTGGGTGTCAAATTAACTATCCATAGCCGATTCTCTTATTTGCGGGTTACGAATTCCACGAATGCGGATAAAATTTTGCGTCCTCGTTTCATTTCATATATCTATCATATTCTAACCATAAGACAACCAATCCGTGCATAGCATGAGTGCCGGTCCTAGTAATATAGTATAATATAAACACGAGCTTACTGTTATCACATTTTTAAGACAAATAAGCACTTGCGTTTAGACTTTTAAATATACAACTACCATGTATTTTGACTTTTGCTGCGATACAAATTTGACATTAAAATTAAAAAAAAAATCAAATTTGATAATTTGCGATCCAATGTCCATTATGGGAGTATTTTTTTATTATTATTTCAAGTAACCTACATGAATTTTGGCTCATTTTGAATTTTTGCGACGAATTTTGGTTGTTTTATTTATTTTCAGATGTCTTCACCACTCAAACTCATGGAAAAATGGAGTATCTCCCTCTACCTCCACGTCATTCCAACCTTCAAAATCACCAAAAACACATTAAAAACATACACGAGAGTTTGCAATCAAAGTTTTAGTTTTTTTAACGACCTTCCAACATGTCAATTATAGATTTATGCGTCAAATATCTTGTTCCTCATTTTCTTATCAGTCCGATCTTCAAATCAACAAAAAAATGTCAGAAATGGAAATGAGATTATAGAGTATTTAAAAAATATTTGCGTGTGACACTTTTTTGTTTTCTTTCATGAAATTATAGTACTTAAAAGTTTTTTGATAGGAAAAACACACGTATAAATACGTAATTTACCTTTCATTTTTAAGGAGAAAAAATACTATATATTCACTGGGGAGTATCCTAGACACCCTCATTGTTATTGGTATCATTATTAGAGTCACTTCCTATCTTATCCAATACAACAACGCGTGTATGCTAAACCAAAATTTAAGCTGTCACCTGTTTAACATGCCCGTCTCCTAAACCTTGACCCAAACGTCTCCTTGCCATCTGTGCCCAGAGTTTTGCGTACGACGTTAGTACGTTACCTTTTTATCTCCTTATATATAGTATCTATGCAGTACATTCCCATGCACCTGCCCTTTATTTATCCACCAAAAATATCAGTGTTAATGTCAATAATGCCTTCTTCATCATCTTCTTGTTCATCAGCTATGACAGTAGTAATTGTCATGACAATAACAATGGCATCTCTTTTAGCTGCGAGCTCTTCTGCAGCTAGTAACTTGTACCGAGATTTTGATATCACATGGGGCGATGGCAGGGCCAAGATACTCAACAATGGGGAGCTTCTTACTCTTTCCCTTGACAGAGCCTCCGGCTCCGGCTTTCGGTCCAAGAATGAGTATCTGTTCGGAAAGTTCAGTATGCAACTCAAGCTTGTCCCTGGCAATTCTGCTGGCACTGTCACCACCTACTATGTAGGTCATTTCTTCCTCTCTTTTTCCATCAAATTAATGATCTTGTTGGATTCAAATTTCAATGTGTAATGTTGCAGCTGAAGTCACAAGGGTCATCTTGGGATGAGATAGATTTTGAGTTCTTGGGGAACCTAACTGGTGATCCTTATGTTCTCCACACTAATGTCTACAGACAAGGCAAGGGAGACAGAGAGCAGCAATTCTACCTCTGGTTTGACCCAACTGCTGATTTCCACACCTATTCTATCCTCTGGAACCCCCGAGGCATCATGTAAGTAATAGTTTCCCATACTAATCATAAATTCCCATCTCCGAAGAACCTGCAGCAAAACACTCTGGAAGGAATGTTTATTCCAACTTCATGACTTCTATTTTCTCTCCCTATATTTCAGTTTCTATGTTGATGGAACCCCCATTAGACACTTCAAGAAGTCGGAATCAAGTGGCGTTTCATACCCGGCCAAAGAGCCAATGAGGATTTACGCTAGCCTCTGGGATGCCGAGGACTGGGTGACAAGAGGAGGGCTTGTGAAGACAGACTGGAGCCAAGCTCCCTTCACTGCCTCCTTCAGGAACTATGATGCCAATGCATGCGTGTGGTCGTCATCTGCAGGGCAATCTTCCTGCAGTTCAAATTCTTCAAGTTCCGGCGGGAAGGGTTCATGGTTAGCAGAAGAGCTAGATGCAACACGCTTAAAGAGGCTGAAATGGGTGCAAAACCACCACATGATCTATAACTACTGTACAGACCAAAAACGCTTTCCTCAAGGCTTCTCTCCTGAATGTGCTACCAACAGTGCATCATAGTGTATGGTATGAAACTGAATAATGACAAAATAATATTTACTAAAAAAACAAAAACCAGAAGATAAAGATATACAAGCAGTACACAGCTAGGTCTACTTCATCTACAAGGCTACAGCACAAAATTGTGGCTGTGTTTGTATTATAAAACAACTTACAATAAATGATATGGAGTATATATTTTAACATCAGCAGTTATTATTGATTTAGATTATCCAATTTTTCCAATGAAATCTGCAAGTTTTCAGCCGTTTAATACGACAGAATCTAGCCACTTAAATTGAAGAAAAAGAATTATAAAAAATTGTGGCCTTTTAATAATGCTATACCAAAACTCCCAAGTAGAAAGCTCAAAGTGAGCCTGTACAGATAAAACCTATATAGTATTAGTATAATTTCACATGACTATGCATTTCTTCATGGAAAATGAGAATTGCTTATCTTAGACCAATATTTATACCCAAGGGAGAATAATGACAAGAGTCTGAAACCAAGGAGCACGCATATTGTCTATGCCAAAGCTTGAGTCATGATAGAACGATGCGATCGCTGCTGCTCATAGAGTTCCCGAAAAATACGGTATTTGGCGTCATGGTACTTTTTCACCTTTGGGTCTTTTGATGGTCGGATGATCTGTCAAAATTCATTCGAGTAAATTAGAGCAATGAATTCAGAGATAATGTTGAAGTCCTTATCCCAAGCAAACCACCTGATTTTAAAACTTACGGAAAAGCTAGGCAGGCATTATTCAAACAAGAGGGGATGCACCAGCAATGTTTCTCATAATTAGCGTTTATACCTTAGAGGGATTGTAGGCTATTAGTTCTCTCCTACATGCCCTAGCACCGTTGATTTAATGCTTTCAAAATGGGTACAGACGTGGATAGTCTCCAGAGTATTCAGAGCCATTATTGTCTTTTTCACATTGAAGAAACCTACTCATACAAGTGTGTAATTGCAAAACTTTATATTTCACTTTCTGACAACCTGATTATTTTAACCACAAACCAACCAATGCCAATCCTCGACAACATTCAGACCTCTGGGCCTGAGCAGGCACCCTCAGAAACTTATAGACATAAAATTATATATACCTAGTAAACACAAACAACTCTCCAACCTCAAGAAAATAAATGAATAAAGCAGAACACGACAAAGAATAAAACTAGCTGGTTTAGTTACTACATTATGCAGGATATTCTCCCCCAGATCAAAATTCAAGAGTCCTACTGAACTCCAAACCCTTCTTCAACTTGTACCAATCTAAAAAACATAAAAATACTTACAACAATAGAATGAAAAACTGCTAGACATACCTGTCCAGTTGCATTCAGGGCTTTCATGGCCTCACTAAGAGTAGGATATTTCTTAGCAGCAACAGCACCAAGAATGGCAGCCCCCAAGAGCACGGACTCACTTTCTCTTGGAAGAATGAGAGGATAGCCTGTATCAATCAATCAATCATCAATAATCAAGACAGTTTGTCAAAGATATACAGTAATCTGTATGCAACGACCAATGACATCCCGGTTTGGCAAGTGATGGTGGAAAGCTACAAGAATGGTGCTGAAGTAATTAGATAGGTGCAAATAGTCCAGGCCATTAAACTAATATAAACCAACTAGTTGGAAACATTGAACTATGTAGCTTTAACATGCTAAGCTAAACACAGAAGTAATGCCAATCCAACAAACTATGAAATGACTAGACCAATACTCATAAGTAATATGTGCCTAGTTGATAAGATTTATGACCATAAACACAAGCAAAGGCACATGTGTGTGTGTGTGTGTGTGTGAGAGAGAGAGAGAGAGAGAGACCGGAGATATCTGCATGTTCTTGTATGAACAAGGGGTTCTTTGCAAGGCCACCGCATGCGAGTAGTGTGTCAATCTGGAAGAGACAAATACACGAGAAAAACAGGAAATGTGTAAAACTATTATTCGATGCTATCAGCATATGTAGAGTAATAGCAAGTTAACTGTCGTAGCACCCAATAGAAATGGGAAGAAAATCATTTAGCAAATTTTCAGAACATAGAACATTAATACAACTGAAAATGAACCAAGAGATTGAGGAAAACAAGAGGAATTTCTTCAAGATAAACGAAACCCCATACTGTAAAGACTTAGATAGGCTACAAATCAATTTTAATAACCAAATCTCTATCACCATACAATTCTAAGTCGAGGCATTTTCTTTTTTCTTCAATTATTGTACAACTAGGGAGAAAAAAGTAAAGCACAGATACAGTTATGAAACAGAACAGAATTTTAACACATTAATTTATGAAGAGTTGGAGCTCTGCATTCTCACTTTGTGACCATGGGCATTGCAGTGCTCCACAATGTGCCGTGTACCATATGCAATACCCTGTACTGTAGCAAGGTACAGTAGAGCAAGCTGTTTCTCGCTTGGGTCAAGTGTTAAGCCACAGATCGTGCCTTTTGCTTTTGGGTCAGCAATTGGAGACCTGAACCATCACAAATCTAGCAGCTTACTTTCCAGAAGAACCTACAAGCACCATGAAGTTAAAAATTAAGCTTCAGGCTACAATCAATAACCTGTTTCCATGGAAGTCGGGAAGGATGTGCATATCCTCAGTCAAAGCAGCAAGAAACGGGCACTTCAAATCATGCATCATTGATTCCAACATTTGGTTCAGTACTTCATACACTGAAATATCTGAAATATTGATGGAACAGGGTATTAAGTTAATTCATATGCGCATGTAAGAACCTTCACATCTTTGATTTCACATTCACAACAAACTGAAAGAAAGATGTAAGAGTCCATGATCTTACTCTGAGAAGCAGCACGATTTGCTAGATGCGGAGAAGCGACATGGTTTTCAATCATGTAATCCAATAATGCACCTGTAGCACTCTGTCCACCTTCGGTAAGCCAGTATTCAGGTACCATTGCTAAACATATCAAAGAACAAAGGAAATAAATTACTTTCTAACCAAGTTATTTGCAACAGTTATAAAAGAAGTAATACATCTCTTGATCTCTTGATGATAAGAGCAGGTTATGGACATTAAGCATCCATGCAGACAGCAATGTCTTGTTTATATCAAGGATTTATTTTTATGTTTCTCTGCATTAGAATGCAGCAGCTTTTCTTTTACTTCAACGTTGTTTGTTTCTTAAAGGCCGTGGGTGTTCCAGGAGCTGGGCTATAGTTAGCTTCCCATGAGTATCATTTTAGGTCCAGTAATAGTAGTGGGCTTTCAGTTCTGTTTCTTAAGAATTCCTATATTATTTTAGTAAGTGAAGGTTTCCGGGTGTTTACTTTCTCAATTTAGGGTCCTTTTCCTAGTAGGAACAGAAGCCCAAAAGGTTCATAAATACAGATGTCAAACTTCAAAGTCAATGCAACAAGCTTGAAAAAACTTTCCAGCACCCTTTCTCTTGAGAATAGAATAGTGTTATGAAACCCTAGCCCTTAGTATGATGCCAATGGGAAGCTGGGTATAATGCCTAAAATAACCACCTTGATCTTCTCTTCCAAACTTCTGCACTTTTTAACTCTCTATATACCTTGTAATTAGGCCTGATTCTCACTCTTTCAACCCATAAAACCCTAGTTTGATAAGCCTAAATTTTTCTTCCATCAATTAACCAAACAGCGGCTGTTACTGTTCACATCAAGTGAAGCAGTCCAAATCAACTTGGTTTTCATACATTATAAGACAATTCAAAATCCCCAAAAAATTGTCCCTATCCTGTCGTCCATAAATAATATTCAGCCTTGCTAGCTTGCCAATTCTGCTTTCCTATCATAAAAAATACGGTGCTTTTGACATTGTACTTGAACGGTACCACATATAGAAATGAGACTATTTCTTAAAAACGAGCCAAATTTTGCATCAATGTGAAATATGGAACAATATAAGGTTGAGTAGATATATCATGCAAGGGGAAGCAGAAAATATAAATAAAACCAATCAAAAAGTTTAACTTTTAAAAACAAAAATGTGATCATTATCCTTCAATCTAAACACTGAAGTTCCCAAAGTTACCTGACCAGTATGGTCCCCAGACCCCCGGTATGAACAGCTTGCTCCGTGATACAGCCATATGGCAAGTAGAAGTTCCACAGACTAACACCATACGATGGCATATAGCTTCTTTATCATACTCTACAACATACAACATTTTCCTTTTTTTCAGAAAAAGACCACGTTAAGGTAGCGTTTGGATTAGTTTGCATGGGAAAGGGAATGAGATATTATGCTTTGAATGATCTTTGTTTTAAAGGGATATCTACAAATAATTTAAAGAGAGGGGAATGGGAATGGGAATCTCATTCCTCTTCTCCTAAGAGGGAATGAAAGCATGGGAATGGGGTGGTAAGAAGGAGAGTATATTATTCGTAATCTAAGCACAAATTAGAGTGATTCTCATTCCTTAATTCCTATGCAAAGCATAATTTCTCATTCTCATTCCCATTCCCAAGCAAAACAAATCCAAACGCTACATAATTGAAGTAAATAAATATAACAAAATGAATTCTTTCACTAAGCCATCAACAACCTTCAGCCTCAGAATTCACAGGGACACTTTCCAGTACCCCCACACCACCAGCATGAGCATCAATCAGTGAAGTGCCAACTGGAATCCCTTCTACTAGACCCAGTTCCTGAGAATTTTAACTCATATATAAGAAAATTATAATGAATTATTCACAACTCAGGTGTCAATGATATTATGCAAAAACATCCTCCAAAACGGCAATAAAAGGATGCAGTCATATCCTGCAACCAAATATTCTTGTTTTGTTAATGAGCCACAAGGAGCACCACTTGAGATCAATTTGAATACTTCGGTAGAAAATATCTTGCCTTTGCAGCAGTTGAAGTTAGACCAGACCCCAGAGGATGACCAGGGAAAGCTACACTTCGCCCTGTTGAAATAATTCGTCATCAAGTTACTAAATGCAGCACAAAGCTACAAATGGTAATGAACAGAAGAACTACACTGTTACGGCAAACAAATATGTATCAATAATTGCTATCATCTACTTCACAAAGGGGTATATCATTTTAAAATCTGCATATGCAGAGCATCTCCCAGCGTTACATTTCTTACTATCCAAAAAAAAGAACGCATACTGGTTGTTTATGTGTCTTTAAAGGTCTATCTAGTCACTTCACCCAGGTGTGAAAAACTTAATTCCTGATTTTACAATCCCCAAAATAATATCAATAAAATGGGGAAAAAAAGTACCAAGTTACCTCAATTGTGCAGACGTGATAACATTACTTTATATACAACAAGAGCACATGGAAAAGAGTTTTGGAGAATAATAGCTCTAAGAGCAACCGTCCATCTAATAATATAGAATGCCTTAAAAGTGATTTCTTTGTAAGCATATTGTGAGACTCAATTATATCCATCTAAAAATGATAGTTGCTTCTCAGACTAAAGCACACTTATCAGTGTCGTGTATGGCAATTCATATCTAGAAACCACAATCTCCCAACAGTGAAGAAGAAATACTATTTAAAGTATACTTAAATATGCAAACAACCATTGATGTATCTATGATCCACCATTTATCAGTGATTCACAGAATATCAAACTACGCATAAGATCATAAGCTTGCCCTATGTTAGATGTCCCAACATTTGGCAATAATAATAATATACAAAAGTCCTACCAACATACCTATCTTGGCATGATGCCCCTCTACAAGATCACCTAAGCCAATCTCCTCCCAAAAGTCATCATGCCATCCAGAAGCTTCCATATCTCGGGAATCTTTCTCATTGACCTGTTGCATGTGTGCATGACCAAGATATGTCCATTTACAGACAGTAGTGCACAGACTCCGAGTATCATCTCCCGTTGCTCTAGAAAAAAATCATAAGTTTCAGGATATTCATCAAAGTTGAATCCAACTACAGTGACATATAAGATGCCTGGGCTTCAAGAAGGTTCAACATATGATATGACTACCAGACTTGAAATACCTGTAAGATAACCAATCACTCAAGTCCATCCACCTAAATATCATAGACCAAGATTCTTGGAGATTTTCTTTCACCCATAAAAGCTGCAAAAATAGTGTTATAAGAAAACCACAGAACAGTACAAAACCCATGGAAAACAATAATCATCAAAAATGAAGTATGACAAGAATATGTCCTTGTTTACAATTGAAAGAAAATGGAAAACTATAACAGGTAAATTCTAAAATAATAATAATACTATTCTATAAAACACAGAAGTTCTAACTTTAAGAAGTATTTAAGATTCTTTTAAATTCTGCTGTCTGGTACCATTCCATATAGTGGAGACAAGATGAACTCTCAATCCTAGACCGTAAGTATTAGCAAGCTCCCAAAAGAGAGATGTGAGGTTCACAGCCACTAAAATTCTTATTCCTCATTCTTCAAACTGCTTGAGAATCCATTACGCTTGATGCTGGAGGATTAAGGAATGAGAAACATATCATATATATTGTTGAGTCATTTCTGTTTCCTTTCCTTACTGTAGCTTTATTTCACCTTATAGTGTGTCCGGCGCATTTCGTTTAAAGAACATAAAATACGATCTTATAGGAAAAAACCAATAAAATGATGAGACTAAATCTAGATACCTTTGGTGGCTGCATTTCAGGAGAAACAGCTCCGCCACAGTACTGTAATACCGGTGAGTTACTTGAATTGATCCTTTCAGCTTGTTTTACAGCTCTATGATCCATCCATACAATTATATTTCTTCTTGAATCACCACTCCAGGAAACTGTAACAGGACAGCCATCGGCATCCACTGCAACTGCAACGAGAAACCATTTTATGCTGGTTACATAAGGGAATCACACTTCATGTTGTAAAAGGAATAAACAACTTATATGATAAAAGTTTTTTAATTCAACTACTATGCTAAAATAAGCAGTTAAAAGGCAACCAACCAAGAGAACAAGTAGCTGCAAATCCCAGACTTTTAACTTCGTTACCCGCAATATTTGCAAGAGAGCATGCTGCTTTAACAGCTGCACAAATTGCATGCCAGATATCTGTGGAAGATTGCTGGTTTGGGGGACAAAAAAGTTAAGAAAAAATATTCATCTAGATCTTACAATTATATTGTACTATACTAGTATCAAGTATGTTGATAGGCTATAGTTGTAGCCTATCAAATACAATATAGCCTATCAACAAGTGATTGGCTGTATTGGCATAAATTGCAAGACCATACCAAATTACTGGGCTTTATCAATAGGCTGGTGATAATAATTTGGTGGAATGTCCATTCCATCAGTCATTATTAGTATCAAGGTAATTCAAGTGCTTAAATATATTACCTCAATAGAGTCACCGTCTTTCCAGATCTGTATTGGGCTACTAGCAGAACCAAGAAGCTTCCCACTCTCATCAAACAGACCTGTTGCAAGCAACAATAAGTAAGAAACAAACAGATTGCAATCTTTCGGCAACGTAATGTGTGTAATTGCACAACAAAATTAAATCAAATGACCAGATATACTATAAGATAGAGTTCAAGAATTAGGTAAGGTTCCTTAGGATTAACTTTATCAGATTCTTCAAAAATTCTTATGTTTCTGTTGAAATGAATGATCACAACTTGCAATTAGATAGGCCCTACTAAGTTGATCAACAACACTAAAACTCAACTATAATTCTAAACAACAGTTTAATCCTAAAATTCTTATAAGTTTTATTAAATTACTTAACAGTGTAAACCTTATCGAAATGTCGTAATTAATCGACAGTTGAGGTTAATGTTAAATTAATTAGACAAAATGTAGAAATTTACAATTACTACACAAACATATTAGCTAGTAAGTTTTGACTCCATAGGAATGATATATCTTCTGTTATAAGGACATTTTTTTAGTTTGTAGATACAGAAAAAACTAACTCCAAGCTAATTTGGATGCTGCTAGGAAGCTGGAGGTAATCAAACAAATACATATCAGAAGTAAATACAAACATGTTCTAAACAGACCAATGAAAAATTCAAAATCATTTGCGAAAAGTTGAAATCGGCAATAAACACATAAATAATCATTTCCAAATAAAAGTATGCAAATCATTATCAAGCCTGAATTAGCACAATTTGCAGTGGCAATTCCATTACAATATACCAAAAGCACAACGAACATCATATACGAATGCGTAACAAACAATCCAATCGAAAATCATCAAAGACGGAGATACAGGAGACACATAGACAAAGGCAATCAAATAAAGCAGTTTTTTCAATCAGGTGCCTCTCTGATCGGGCCAACAAATATTTTGCCAAATTGATGTAGATAGATGGAGAGAGAAGAAGATGTACCAGCGCGGGCGCTGCCGGTGCCGACGTCGACGCCGAGGAAGGCGGAGCGGACGGGGCGGGAAGGGACGGCGGTGGTGGAGGTCATCTCGAGGATGGAGGAGAGGCGTGAACTGTTGTGT
>JAYMTT010000897.1:0-11043 GCA_036898025.1 Hypseocharis bilobata
ACCAGCACCAGCAGCAGCAGCAGCAGCAGCTAAGGAGGAGAAGAGACGGCGGATCAAGAAATTTGAAGGAATTTTTTTCTGGGTTTCTTGATTTGAGATTATAGAAATAAGAAAAAATTAATAATAAAATTATTTGTTTTTTCTTTAAAAATAAATTTAAAACAAAAAAAAAATTAAAGTTTGCAGCAACATGAGTTGCTTCCCCTGTTTCCGGAATAAGAGGTCAAACAGCAGGAGGGAGCTTTCGCCTCCACCTAGAGAAGATGTGCAAGAGCCAAAAGTGGTTGGTAAGCTTAATTAATTAATTTGCATTTTCTTCATTTTTTTTTTGTGATGATCATGATGATTAATCTTCATAATCCACGATTTCCTGATCTGGGTCACCAATTTGTGACAATTAGGGTTTTTTGTCAACCATTATGCATATTCAAACATTATATAATATGCAATTTTGACCTAGTAATATATAACGGTAGATTATAGATATGCTTAGTTATTACTCCATTTTGAATGTTTTGTAACAACATGAATTAGAGGATTAATTTTCTTTTCTGATTATATGTGGTTTCGTGGATTTTATTTTTCTTAATTTGCTTTTTACGCATAAATTATTTGTCCTACTGTTTTGGCAAAACCCTTGCGCAAATTGGTGAATTGTTGCTGAAAAATCATAGTAATGCATACAGGAATAACACAAAAATAAAAAGAAAACAACAATCTGTGTTTAAGTATACAAAATACATAGGTTGAACTCAAAACCCATAGTGCTTTTGTAATAATCATTATGATCGATATCTGGGATTCATCATCTTTTTGTGCTAGAGTATATGCTTTGCATCAATCTTAATTACAAAACGAAAAATTATTTTATCTGTGGAATGCAGGGTGCAGAACTTAGTGTGACAACTAAAGCATTGTATTTATAATTTTTCTAATCTTAACTACCATTTGTGTTAATTTAATCCTTTCTCTTTTCCAGGGTACAAATTCTGAGCACTTACGACTTCTTGTGTGTCTTTCTTGTGCAGATAATAAGAAACCAAAGCCAGCAGGAGGAGCTGCAGATAATACTAACCATGTCGACACTGGAAACATTAATGCACAGAACTTCACTTTCCGTGACCTAGCCACTGCAACAAAGAACTTCCGTCAGCAATTTCTACTGGGTGAAGGTGGATTTGGTAGAGTCTATAAGGGTACGCTCCATGGTAGCGGGCAGGTAATAAGAAATTTCAATTAGGAGTTACGGAAAAAAGAGATTTTAGTTTCTTGTTCTCTTTTCTTAATGTGTTGATGATTGTTCTGATGGTAGTAATATACCTTGGTTTTGATTTTTCATTCATTCCGAATGTATAGGTAGTGGCTGTGAAGCAACTTGACAGGAATGGACTACAAGAGCAAAAGGAGTTCCTTGTTGAGGTTTTGATGCTGAGTCTCCTAAAACACGATAATCTGGTCAATCTCATCGGATACTGTGCTGATGGAGATCAGAGGCTTCTAGTGTATGAGTACATGCCGGGGGGTTCTCTAGACGAGTATATACTTGGTACTCTTATTTTCTCTCCTCTTCTCATATCTTCTTAACATTGTCACTATCATAAATGAAGTTCATGTCCTTTTTTTGTTATTTTAACTCGATTGCTATTCTCTTGAAATTATCTTCATAGCTGATCAAACAATTGCTTTGTTTTTGTTTGTTTAAGTATACAACTAGATACTTAACATGTCTAATTAAGATCACAAATGTTGGTTTCAGATCTTCCACCAGAGAAAAAGCCATTGGATTGGTTTACCAGAATTAAAATAGCTTATGGAGCCGCTCAAGGTTTGGAGTACTTACATGATAAGGCAAACCCACCTGTCATATATCGTGATTTGAAGTCCTCAAACATCTTGCTAGATTCGGACTTCAATCCGAAGCTCTCTGATTTTGGACTGGCCAAGCTTGGACCGGGTGGAGACAATAAGATGCCACCAGCATCAAGGGTAATGGGGACCTATGGTTACAGTGCTCCAGAGTATACAAGAACAGGTCAGGTCACAATGAAGTCGGATGTATTCAGTTTTGGGGTTGTTTTACTAGAGCTCATCAGCGGAAGAAGAGCCATTGATACAACCAAACCAATCAACGAACAAAATCTAGTTACTTGGGTAAAAAATTGATCTTTCATAATTTCTATTTACCATTTCAGTGCAATTCCAAAACCAGCTTTTTCCTATTCACTATTTCGTATTGTTTCTCATTTTGTTGTGTTTGAACAGGCACAACCATATTTCAGGGATCCGAAAAAGTTTCCAGAATTGGCAGATCCGCTTCTTGACGGTAGATTCTTGGAAAGAAGCTTGAATCAAGCTGTTGCAATAGCAGCTATGTGCCTGCAAGAGGAAGCAACGGCTCGTCCCTTGATGAGTGATGTTGTAACTGCTCTAAGTTTCCTTGCCGTGAAGGAGGTTCTCCCCGATCCTGTTCCTGCTCCAGCTCCTACCCCGACTCCTGAGGAGCATAAGGATAGCGAGAGTTCAGATAGTGAGAGTTCACATGATGAAAGAGGCCATGCGAAAAGCAAAGATGGAGACAGTTCAGATTCTCACAATGAAGGAACAAGAAGAAGTCATGAGAAGACAGACAGCAGTGAAGATGAACACAGTAGCAGGATACATCGTAGTGGAAGTGTTTCTTCCAGCGAAAAAGGCAGCAAAAGGTCTCATTCTAGGCGCAAGAAAGTGAGTATGAGAGCTTCTTTGAGCCGCAAGAGCAGTCAGGGATCTGATTCTACCGGAAGTGCTTCTTTTAGCAAGTACCATAGCACCAGGAAATCGCGTAACCATAGTGACAGCAGCGACGACTCAGATGAGAGTGTTTCAAGTCATAGGATCAGCAGCAAGAACTCGCGTACTCGAAGTATTTCTTCTAGCAAGAGATCACATGATGGAAGCGTTTCGCCCCCTCACCATAGCAACAGCATTGCATCATATCAGGGAGAACATTACTCCTATCAATTCAGCCATAGAAAATCACAAGAGGGCACTAGTGTTCATTCAAAACATAGCGATGATCATTCAGATCACGGCAGTGTTCATTCAGACTAAAACGCTAAATCTGATCATCATGCATAAAAACTTCCCCCATGGTAATTTGTACCTGATGCTGGTTTTTGTTCTTTGAAGTTATTTTCTTTTTAACAAATGTCCCTTATTCGGGAGCATAATCCATCAAAACAGAAGTTGTGATGAGATGATGCTTCAGCTGAGGAGAAAGCCAGAATTGGCCGGGGGTGCAGGATTTGAGTGAGGTTCTTTTCTCTACAACATTTTATGTATGCCTAAATTTTCAGGATTCTTTTTTTATGTTCTTCCATCAAATATGCACGAAAAATTCGACAAACGTGTGCTTACATGTGGCTTGGTGAGGTTATAATGCTATTGTATATATATATATATATAGCCATTGTGCTTGACCAGAGTGAATACAATTAACATTGTGTGTGTGTGTGTATATATATATTGTGGTAAAATTGTGGGAGGAGTTCTTTAAAGTATAGTAAGTTAAGTTAAATTAGCAGATAAATTGTTAGGGGAGCATGGAGTTCGGACGACCTAGTTTAGGTTTGCAGAAGGCTCAAACTAGCCCTGCATCGGGTGGGAATTATCGTTTTTTATTCTAAGTCGGAACTTTCTTAAGATATCTTCAAAATTGAATCTTTAGTGTATCATAATAGATTGATTACTTCCAAATGTTTTCCTCAGGAAACATATACTTTGTTTTCTTTTCCTCCAATTCATTTTCCAAGCACGTTTATTCCACGAGTCTGTTCTTTTTATTCTTTATATCATGATAGTCAATACGATATTACAAATTTACATAACTTCAGACGACAAGAAACCCAACTTGACTGCCAGTGTAGCTGAATCTGTACCACTTTCTTTTGTTTACTGTTAGTGTTTTTAGAAAATGACAGATACAACCCAACTTTAGAAAGGGACACATGCATACTTCTGTTTTATCTGGTATTTTTGTAACCATATGGTGCAAATTACTAAGAAAAATATACCGCGTTTCTCATTAGCATTTCCTAAGCTAAAAACAGTTAATGAAGTGAACTTGATCAGAAATGAAGATCACGCGAGTATAAGACCCTTGTTTGCCAATGAAACAAGTTGAGATCTATGAAGTTGCAATCGCAGAATTTGCAGATACCAGTTTTAGGCCAAAACTGAATTGGCCCACCAACATGTGGAGTAGTAAGATCAAATGAAACCAGGATTAATTTAGACATGAGCTTATGGTTTCCACTTTCAAATATTCATTAAGATCATTCAAAATTTTCACTTTGTCTCCCTGTCAGGCTAGATATAAATTTTTTATATTTGTCCTTTACTAAGTTGAGCAGTGGCAATGATAGTGCTTGAATCCTTTTGTCTGGGCACAATGCATTTAGAATCTATCACACCATAATAATGGTACGATAAATCCAAACGGGCAATAATTTAGTCCAACTTCCAGTCTCCAGATTCTGTCCACGAGTAAGAACAAACAGAGCTCTCCATCTTTATATTTTAACCCAAAAAAATTTCATTTTTATATACAATACAAGCAATACTTTTATTTTTCTTTTTGTACCCAATTTAAACCTAGCCTTGCTGTTGTTTTATGGATAAAATTAAAAGCATTTCCTTGGGTCTTAAAACTAATCAGACACAGTTTGACTAAAAAATATGTTCAAGAAAATTGGTCTTGAATCTTGATCATATAGAATCTTGAAGGGTGAGAAAATTGCCTGCCACTTATATCCTAGAATCTACTTGAATGATGTGTGGAATAAATTTGGCAACATATATTACATATGAGGCTTGACAAAAACAAATAAATAATATAAAATAAACCAAGAGGAGTTGACAAAACTATTCCTACTTTGTATGTGTGTATCAGAAAGAAAAATCTTCAATATTAAAAGATTTACTATATAGATTTAATATATAGCACAGTGAAAGGAAGACATGCCAATTCCCTGACCACTTTTATAGACTGGTTGATGCTTCAATCTGAAATATAAAAAAAAATGATCCAAATGAAGTAGACAAGCATCACAATATATCAGAAAAGGTCAAAAAACCTCAAGCTTATTATTTATATGGCAAAACATTTCAATATATATGAGAGTTTAGAGTGAGAGTCCCAAAAAATTGGATTGATGGAGAATTTGCATAATCCTCCAAGAGCTAAAAGACACAAAAGAACATTTCAAATGGTTTCACTTCACCCCATTCTGCCTAGTGGAGCCTATAGCAACCCTCAAGACTAAGTCATTAATTTTCTATGCCAACTTTGTTTTTTCTGTTGGTCCATTTTCATTCAAGTAAGTGATCCAAGTAACCTTCTCTTGTATATCTGAAATCCAAATTTCAGACAGATTCTTCGGTTCTTGTTTCCTCAAGATTACGCAAAAGATGGACTTGGAAGGGGAGGTGATAGTTGTTGCAGTTGATGCAAGTAAGGAGATCACAGACTATGCACTAGAATGGGCAGTGAGTAATGTCGCCAAAGCTAAGGATTCTCTGATCCTACTTGCCATTCTTCCTTCAAACGGGCGCCCCAAAGATCAAAAACATCAATCTAGAAATCACCACTTTCTTTCTCGTAGGTTCTTTTCTGTTTCTTGGTTTAATATTGATCTTTTTTTTCCTTCTTTTGTTGTTGTTGGTCTCAAGGTAATTAATTTCTAAATTTATCATTATAGGACTGTTGAAGAAATTGGGTGTTAAACACAATGAGGGGAATTCATCCGATGACATGAGTCTCATTAGTGGAGTTGAGCAGGACCTTTTGCGCCGGATAAATAATGTCTGTGAGCATATGATGCAGCAGCAATTATGTTCCACGGATAACGTTAGTCAGGTACATGAGTAATTTTGTTGTTGACCATGTACTTTGAAGAGGCTGTTCCTAATTTTTAGCAAATGTGTACTAGTAACAGGTGCTTGCTGAAGTAAATGTTGTAGCTGATGCACAGCTGGGAGCAGTAGCAGCAAAAGCTGGACAGCTCGAAGCAACATGGGTCATTTTAGATAGGTATGCTTGTACCTATCAATTTAATAGTTCTCTAACCTCCTAATAGCTATAAAAACATAAAGATTGTGCTAATTAATTAGTTCATTTTATCTGACTTCAAAATAGTTTATATAGCCAAAAAATGAACTAAAATTTCTTGAAACTACAGACGCTTGAAGAAGGAAGGTGATTGCTGCCTGAAACAACTTGATTGCAATATTGTATTAGTAGACCATGCCATTCCGAAAATCCTGAGAGCTCTTGACCATCCTGCAGCAAAGAAAATTAGTATGGGTGGACAAGAACGCAATCCAACAGTAGCTGACATGCTTGGTGTGCTTCCTGCTTACAATCTTGATCGCGAATATGTAACACCAAGAAGCAGTCTTGGATTAGAGAATCCAGGAGAAGACACAGATAATTCAGTCTCGGTGTCCAGTACAGAAAGAGAGCAGTCTCACAAGGACAGTCCTTCCACCACCAAGTCCATACCTTCCAAATCATTTCTTCATTTGAACTCGCAGCGTTTCCACCAGGAAGTGGATGCTGAAGTGTCCTTCAACCCCTCTCTTTCGAGTAATAGATCCCAACCATTGAGGAAGGCTTCGAGTTTTGGCATTAATGACCCACCTCGTAAATCATCAGCCAGCCCCTCAGATTGGAAAATCAAAAGCTATAGCGGTCTTTTGAAGATTAGAAGTGGTAAAGTTTGCTTCTTTATCTTGATTCTTTCGTATTAAAAGAAAAGAATAGGCAATGACATTGTCTTCTTCTTGATAACTGTGAAACAGACATGAATGAAGGTACTACTAATACTATCAAAGCAACACAAACAGCGTCAGTTCCAGCTAGAAGATCAACAGATTCTCAACCCTTGTGGCAAAAGCCTAGGATCCCGAATCAGCCAAAATCACAGCTTATTACCAGAAGAAACTCCTTGTCTGGTGATAAGAATGAAGCACTTGCAGCGCCCTCTTCTCAAACTGTTGACCGGACCTCAAGCATCAGAAGGGCCATGTCCCTTTCCATAAAACATCCTCCAACACCCCCACCTCTTTGCTCCATCTGCCGGCACAATACCCCTACTTTTGGCAAGGCCCCTAGGAAATTCAGTTACAAAGAGATATTGAAAGCAACTGATGGATTCTCAACTGAAAACTTCTTGGCAGAAGGCGGATGTGGTCCAGTGTACAGAGGAGTCTTGCCTGATGGGCAGGTTGTTGCAGTGAAGCAACATGATATGTTGAGTGCACAAGGGGCTTCAGAATTCTGCTCAGAGGTTGAGGTATTGAGCTGTGCACAGCACCGTAATTTGGTGATGTTGGTAGGCTACTGCATTGAAACTGAATGGCTACTCGTATACGAATTTGCATGTAATGGTTCCTTGGACAAACACTTGTATGGTAAGCTAAAATATTAAACTTTTTCCCCGAACAAAATGGCATTTTAAAGATTCTTGGACTTGATTTGATGATGACTTTAATGGCAGGAAAAGAGACGAATGAGGTGATGTCTTGGCATAACAGGATGAAAGTTGCAATAGGAGCTGCAAGAGGTTTGAGATATCTTCACGAGGATTGTCGAGTGGGTTGCATTGTACACAGAGACTTCAGGCCTAACAACATCCTCCTTACCCATGACTTTGAACCCATGGTCAGTCAGTCAGTCAGTCCATATCTGTCATAGCTATGTCACTTTCCTTTCATATATACTATCAGTGATTTCAAAAAGAGAGTTCCTATTGGTTCTTCAGTTTCTTCAAAGCTCTAAAGACTTGATTACTTTCATTACAACCCAATTTGGTTTGTTAAAGTTCCCAAATATTGCTGCAAGATCCCAATTTCAATATATTGCCACACAACAGTTTAAGAAAATTCCAGCAAAGCAAACCAGTCTGCATTTCTTCAAGATGACTAAAAGTAGCTTCCTCTTTGAATTGAGTATCAAAATTTAAAGTGAAATATGCTGAACATCTTTTATTACTATAGCTTAGTGATCTTAGAATCTTAATACTAACAATCACACGAGACATGGATGCCCATTTAATCCTATCAATGATCATTCATCTCTGCCTTTATGTAGGTGGGAGATTTTGGTCTGGCGAGGTGGCAAGCAGATGGGCAGGCAGCCGAGGAGACACGTGTAATTGGTTCATTTGGGTACTATAATATCCTCCTTTCCTATCTTACCTCTTAAAATTTATGCATTCCTTTCAAAAGAGTAAGGTTACATAGTTTACATATTCATTATATAGCTATTCTGCTGTTGATATCTGTTTTGAAAGTTTAGGTTGCTATGGGTTCTTGTGTCCATTATGCTTAGTTGACTATGTCTATGGATTATGACTTTGTAGGTATCTAGCTCCTGAGTATGCGCAGACTGGACTTTTAACAGAGAAAGCTGATGTATACGCATTTGGAGTTGTTTTGTTGGAGCTCTTAAGTGGCTCAAGAACCACTGAGTTTCCAAGAAAAACAGGACAGCAATTTGTAGCAGGATGGGTAAGTCTTGTTACTTTTTCCATCATACTTTTGTTGACAAAAAATTTACTTCACGCTAGTATAAAAGCTAGTCTGCAGGTAGAAATCAAGTTTTTCGATAAATCAAAAATCTAAATTCTCATTCTTCAATTCATTTGGTTATGCATGTTTTCAGGGCTCATGGCTCGAGAGGAAGACAATCAATGAGATAATAGACCCAAGATTGGAGGATAATTATGCGGGAAAGGAAGTGGAGTGCATGGTGTATGCTGCACGCTTATGTATCTCACCTCACCCAGAGAAAAGGCCGAGGATATCTAAGGTGTTTCTTGATTTACCAAGTCCCTACAAATATCATGATTTTCTTGTTTTTTCATCCTACTCAAATTTTACTTTTTGTTTTTCTTATTGCATTCTTCCTCTTGAAGAGTTTCTTAGTCAATGGCGTCAACTTTGCATTTTGCAGGTACTGAAAATATTGGAAGGAGATATGCCTATCGACATGGCTTGTAGTTATGGACAACATATACCTATTAATCCAACAGAAAGAATGAACAGAATCTACACTGCAGAAAGACCATCGAGTCAAAAACTACGTTATAGCCATTCTTCCCAGCTGATGCAAGTGCAACCGATGCATTATATGAATCGAAGTCTGTCAAGACAAAGTACGCTAATAAACTATGAGGGCAGAAGCTTACTCAAGCCAATGAACTCCTTCACAAAACATAGAGTTGCGAGCAGTGATTGGGATTTGCACCAAAGTGACCATTTCGTCAGTGGAGAATATCAAGTGTACTTGCAAGGTTCATTAACCAAATTTATTCAGAATATGAATGAAAAGTAAATAAAGGATCACTATCAGTGTAGTTATGTATATACTTTCTCATAGCAGTTTCATGGTTGGAAGATGCATCAATTTAGTACAATTTTCATCGAAATTTGACATGGCATTGGTTTGGTAATTGTACAAAGCATTCAGAAAATAGAGGATCAAATGGGGAAGGTAAAAATCATTTGCAACAAAAGATAAGTTGGGGACAATGTCAATCTCTCACCTATTAGATCAATCTGATAGTTACTCCGAGAGGGCGACAAGAAAAAGTTTAACAAAACGAATGATATAGTGGTAATGAATATGAACTACTTTTAATCATCTTGAAGAAATCCATAAGTTTGCACATCAAATTCAAGGGAACAAAAAACCACTTTTATTACACCAAGAGCCATGGTATCAACTAAGGTCAACAAAAGAGTCCGGAAACATATTATATATTCCATGGCAAACTGAAAATACTTGTTCGCGATGCTTATTCTGTAGGTATGGAAGCCCTATAATCCGACCACTGTATGTATATGTATATTTATTTAGTTATGGACAAGCACAACTGCACAAGAAGAGAAACAAAACTGTAGCATGTGCAAGCCCGTTACATGAATTCGATGATCAAAAATCAGATAATGTAACAATATTTGTAAGTCTGTAATCAAATTCCCACTGCATCATCCTATGGAGTTGCAACCCTTTTTGAAGTGGTACATCGAGATCTTGACTCCTTGTTTTCCTGAACTGGTATGATAAATCGTACCTTTGGACTGCGACGTTTTTCATCAGTAGCACTATTGTCCATGTGTTTCTTCAGGCTAGATTTCAACTTTGTAACCTGCTGGTGAGAATTGATGAGCTCCAACCTGTCAGAGTCATGTTGAGGCAATATTAGCGCACCATCAGTCACAGAATGGGGCTTTGGTTTTGCTTGCACAACAGAATCAACCGAACCAAATTGGTTATTAGCTAGATACTGGTTCTTGGGAAGTGAAACATAGGTGTCTTGTAGAGTTTTCATGATCAAATTGACATTAGGCTTGACAGGTGATGATTTTTTTAAGGAATTGGTCATCATCTATGTGTTGCTCATTTCCTTTTGGCTTATTGAGAACACCTTTCTGGTGCTTTAGATGATGCTCAAGAGATGACTGGTGATCCTTCCCCAACCTATTTGATTCCAACAGGCGGCGAATTGTGTGGTAAGGAACAACGAAGAAGACCCTGCCAGGTTTCAGGACAGACTCAGGACGGACCACAATCCAAGGGTACTTGAACACATCAGGACACGTGATGCAGTGCCTTGGGTTCCTTTTCATGACTTCAGCTGCAGTAATGGGGCTCTCATGGAGCTCCACACGGCCTCCGGGGTGCACCAGCTTGAGCACACCATGTTCTCTGGCGAGTGAACTTATTGTCATACAAGTTGCTGTGAGAGAGTACTTGGTGATCTTTGTAAGAAGAGAAGCAGAGAAGAAGAGGAGGTAAGGCAAGACTCATGGTCTCTACTTAATGCAAGAGACTCATGGCAGTGAAGGACAAAACATAAGGTTGGGTTGCGGATAATTTCAAGATTTGGAATCTTGGTAGGCAATTTAGCATAGTCTGTAACGTTCTATGAACCTTGATTGTCTTGAATGACAAACAAAATGTTAAACAAATGAGCACAGGGATCATCTAATTAAGGT